>JASDQU010012876.1:32102-51680 GCA_032191745.1 Picea mariana | reverse complement strand
TCAACGTAGTAATAATGGAAAAATACACATCGCACTTAGCATCATAAGTCATATCTAACACATTCAACATATACAAGCATTGAACATTCATAGATATATATTTCATTCATAACATTCCAAGCACTAATTAGATTCACAGCATAAACATTATAACACGAAGAAAACCATCAACACAAGATTTGCGTGGTTCACCCCAGTGTGGGGCTACGTCCACCAACAACTTCTTCTTATTTATTATTCTTCAATCGCTTACATCCATCCGATCATGTGCACTAAGCCACAGGGCCAAGCTTCGCACTGGACAGGTGATCTATGCACTAAGCACTAGATACACCTTCTCAAAATCAGGTCAAGGCATAGACCCAACTCCTTTATTACACACAAAGCCTTACATACACAATCTGTTACACAAAGCAACTCAGAGCCACTTGCACTTAGCTTGTCTCTTGCACTGAGCTCATCACTACATTGCTTGCACTAAGCACACTTTCCCTCTTCTAAATTACATTCCTTCCTATATATACTTTTACATCCCCTACAAAAATGCCTAATCATGGGTAAACCCATGGGCCAACATCCCAAAACCATAATAAAAAAACCCTAATGAACCCCTTGTTGGGTCCACAAAATGAGTGAGATCCCACGATCTCAGCTCTGTATGGGAGCTCCATCTTCGACCAGCCTTTTGAAGTCCAAAAGAGGTCAAACTCTACCAATGTTTCCTCAAAACTTGGTCGAGGGACAACAATGGATAAGTGTTGCATGACTGTTGGAAAGGAGGTGTACTAAGAGAGACCACGAATGCTATGAAAGAGATGGTGAAGGGGACCAGGAATGGTTGCGTTAGCCTCCACCAAACTAGTACCATATTGGATTTAATTTCTTAGGACCAGAACAATCCTCTGACCCATAAATGAATTACAGTTAGGATGGTAGGTGGGAAGACCTCCTAAAGAGTTAATGAGGTGATGGGGCAGAGAACCAATCTGTAAGTCTTTAAGACCTGACCACAGGGTGGGAATTCGAGCCACACACAACCCTGCTGCGAAAGTGATGCAGGAACATTGCCAACAAAGCAAGCGTGAGTGGAGACCAACTGGATTTACACCAATGCTCATTTTGAAGACATTTAAATTTCAAAAGAGGAAACATTTATGTAATATCTGAAGAGACATAAGTGCTCTTAAATGTTTTGGAAATTGTAACATAGATCTTGAGAGGTTGTTGTCATCTTTCGGTTGTAGGCAATTAATGTAATGAATGTAAATTAGATGTAGGATTTAATTTGATTAGATAGCTTGAGGTTGTAGTAGGGAAAACTCGAGAAATCTCCCTCGTATTGTAGAAGTTGTTTGAGTAGATAGTTGTTGCTATAAAAACCATGTACATAAGCACTAGAATTAATATAATAATTATTTGATTCAAGCTCATGGTGTTATGGTTACTATTTTCATCTATTTGAATGGTATGTTTATCGTTTTCTTATATGCTCTGTTGTGCATTTGTTTCAATTCTTATGTGTATGATTTCATGTTGAACGTATGAAGTATGTGAGAGGGAGAGTATGAGTTTCAATTGTTTCTCTTCCCGAGGATTCCTGCAAGGAGTGCAGTGAAAGTCCGTAAGGAGTGCGTTGAAAAGACTCTAAGTTTTACCTCAGAAAAGCTCAGGAGAGATATCATTGTTTTCATACCAGCAGAAGTGCAGGTATAGCATAGAGTCGTGCAAGGTGTGCACATGCAGGTTGAAGTCTTAGAATTTTCCAACCTAGTGAGTGTTTGAAGGATTTCTATCGCAAGGATTGCACAAAATTGAAGAGTTCATATAATTAGAGATTATCGTGAAAGATGCAAGGAGTGCACACAAAAATCCCTGAGAAACCTTGAGTTTGCAGCTAACGTTAAGCTCAGGAGGGATAGAAACTTGGAAAGTTCAAAGGAAGGATGAGGGTTGAAGTCACCTTGCATAAATCAAGTTCATAAGGGTGACACCGAGTTATTTGGCCAGGAGCATCGAGAACTTGAACGAATGGTTGAACTCTTCAAAGAGAGAAAAATTGATTTTCCATGGACCATTGGATACAGTGGATCAGCGAAGAGGTTAAGGCTGAGTGTATTTCAACACTCTCAAGCTCAGGAGAGGTAGAAGTTGTTGGATCTGAATCAACGAGAGCTGTTGGTTTGGGCGCTTTGAATTTCGGCATTTCAGTAGTCGGAAGTGTGGAGGAATTCGTTTTCAGAAAATCTCGATGCCATCTGGGCCATCAGATTGTGGAAATTTCAGGACCTTTGATCCATAGAAAAGAAGTCGCGAGTTCAGAATTCGGGAAAGGGAGAAGAAGTTGCATCATGAACTCGTAAGTCATGAAATCCTGACATGTTCAAAGGTGGACCCCAAGATGTGACTGAGGTCACATGGTTGAGGCATAAGGGAGGAGTTAAAGATCCGTTAACCGATTTTGGGGTTTCGGGTGTTGAAGGAGTTGGAGGGACTCACAATAGAAAATTGCGAAGACGTGAAACCCGAACCACATTTTTGGGTAAAGGTTGTGGTAATGTCGGTTGGTCACGTGGAGTGGAGGTTCATGCCTAGTGCTTTTTCATGCAAGTGTAAATTAAAAGAAGGACCTATGGATTCATATGCATTGAAGGTTTGAGAGGGAACTAAAGATCGATTTCAGCTCATGGAAATAGAAAGATCCAAATACCGAGAGGTCAAGCAGAACCTGCTGAGGTAGGGACGTTGCATCAGGTGGTATCAGAGCTTAGTTAACAAATTTTGTTTTCTGTAGAGGGATGAAAGAGGGCAGTTGTGATTTGAATTTTGCATGGAATAGATTTAAACAATGCCACTAAGGAGACATCAAGATATACCCATGCCCGATCCAACCGTGGAAAGGAAGATGAGAGAACTTCGTGATCGATTGGATGTTATGGAGACAACACAGAGGTGAAAAGTTGATACTGGAGATATCAGTGAGGCTGAAAGTGAAAATGAAGCTGGAGTCAAAGAAGAAGCTGTAGTTGAAGATGTTGCAGAGAAACATCTATTTAAAGTTGTTGCAATAATAGGGACCATAGGAAAAATGGACATCCCGATGTATGAAGGAAACTTAGACATTGAGGAGCTACTAGATTGGTTTAGAGGTCTGGATAAATACTTCGACTATGAGGATATCGAAGAAGATAATAAAGTAAAACATGTTGTCACTAGAATGAAAGGTCATGCAACACTGTGGTGTGATGAACTATAGGCTGGCAGGCATTGTAAAGGCAAACAAAGAATCAAAATATGGGATAGGATGGTTGCAAAGATGAAATCCAAGTTTATACCCAAATATTATCAAATTAATTTGTTTCGAAGGATGCAGAATTTGAGACAGAAAGGGATGA
This sequence comes from Picea mariana, assembly GCA_032191745.1. Taxonomy (NCBI): domain Eukaryota; kingdom Viridiplantae; phylum Streptophyta; class Pinopsida; order Pinales; family Pinaceae; genus Picea; species Picea mariana. The sequence continues at coordinate 48,288 of JASDQU010012876.1, read as the reverse complement.
CAGTGAAGGAATACACTGAGGAATTTTACAAACTCAATAGCAGAGGGTCATTGCGAGAGTGATGATGAAAAGGTTTCCAGATACATTAATGGCTTGAGATATGAAATTCAAGATGAGATGAGCATGGTGACAATCAGGAGTGTAGAAGATGCTTATCAAATTGCTTCGAAGGTAGAAGTAAAATTGGCCCGAAAGAAAAGTCAAAGGGGCAGAGGTAGAAGCTAGAGCAGAGGCAAAGCAATTGCCCAAGATAGAGTACAAAATCCCAATTATGAAGAAAATAAACCTCATAACCACTGATAAAGGGGAGGAATATCACAAGGAGGACAGTATGCCGATAGGAACACTTTTCCTTAAGCCAGAGGAAGAGGAAGAGGAAAAGGTGGTGAAATAAAGTTTTTTGTTTGTGGAAAGATAGGACACAAGTCTTTTGAATGTCCCAATAGAAAAAGGGATGGAGTATGAAAAGCTCACATTTCAGAATCACAAAGGCAAAATGTTGAGGCAAAAGATGCAGAAGGCTTAAGATCCTTAATGATGAGGAAAATTCTCTTAAAACTAGAGAAGGAGATAGAGAATCCAGTCCAAAGGAACAGTTTGTTAAAGACTGCTTGCAAGACCAAGGATAGGGTATGCAAGGTGATCATTGATAGTGGAAGCACGGATAATCTAGTATCCACAGAAATGGTGGAGAAGATGGAATTGGAGACATTTTCACATCCAAGCCCATACAAGATTTCGTGGTTGCAAAAAGGACATCAGGTAACTGTCACTAAACAATGTTTAGTTGAATTTAATATAGGGGGATATAGATATGATATCTTATGTGATGTTATTTCCATGGATGTTTGTCATCTTTTGTTGGGGAGTCTGTGGAAATATGACACAAATGTTGTTCATGATGGAAGAAAGAACAAATACACCTTGGAGAAGAACGGTAGGACTCATATGTTGCTGCCAATTGAAGACAAGAAGGTGACAGAAGAAACATGTAATACTATACTTCTCATGAGTGGGAAGGAACTTCTGGATGAAGTCAAGAAAGAAGAATACCTGCAGTTTGTTGTGGTGAGGAAACCTAGAGTCATCTTGACTAGTACTTCGATAGATGATCTACCTGAGGAAATTCAGGAAATGTTGGAGAATTTCGTTTATATAGTGGTGGACGATTTACCTTGTTCGTTGTCACCCATCAGAAGTATAAGCCATCACATTGAAATATACCAGGAGCGAGTTTGCGAAACAAAACAGTGTACAGACTGACGTCGCAGGAGAATGAAGAAGTTAAGAAGCAAGTCCAAGATTTGATGGACAAGGGATTATTTAGAGAAAGATTGAGTCCATGCATTGTGCCAATAGTGTTAGGTCCAAAGAAAGATGGTGGATGGAGAATGTGTACAGACTCGAGGGCTATAAACAAAATCACCATCGGGTATAGATTTCCTTTACCGAGGATGGATGACTTGATGGATTGCTTGAGTGGGGAAAAGTTGTTTTCAAAAATTGATTTGAAAATCAGATATCATCAGATTAGACTGAGGGAAGGTGATGAATGGAAGACAACATTCAAGACAAATGAAGGGATGTATGAATGGCTTTTCATTCCCTTTGGCTTGACGAATGTGCCAAGTACTTTCAAGATTGATGAATGAAGTCTTGAAGGATTTCATTGGAAAATTTGTAATTGTGTATCTTGATGACATACTGATTTTTAGTAAGACTGGGGAAGAACACTTGAGACATATAACTCTAGTAATGAGGAGGTTGCAACAAGAGAAATTGTTGATAAATCTGAAGAAGTTGTGTTTCATGAAGACATAACTCATTTATTTGGGTTTTGTAATCTCTTCGAATAAGTCGAAGATGGATCCTGAGAAGGTAAAAGAGATCAAAGAATGGCCATAGCCAAGGAATATCTTTGAAGTCAGAAGATTCCATGGACTAGCCAATTTTTATAGGAATTTCATCAGAAATTTTAGTGGAATTTCTGCACCAATGATGGACACAATTAAGAAAAGACATAAATCTTTTCATTGGACAGAGGAAGTAGAGAAAAGTTTCAAGTTGTTAAATGAGAAGATAATTGGACAACCAGTTCTAGTTCTGCCATATTTTAGTAATACATTTCAAGTGAGATGTGACGCAAGTGGATTTTCAGTTGGAGCAGTCTTAAGTCAAGACAATAGACCAGTTGCATAATTCAGTGAGAAGCTGAATGATGCCAAGAGGAATTATTCCACGTATGATAAAGAGTTTTATGTAGTCATACAAGCACTAAAGAAATGGAGGCACTACTTGGTTTCAAAAGAGTTCATCTTGTATAGCGACAACCCTACCTTATAGTTTATAACCAGAAAGGAGAAACTGAACCAGAAACATGCAAAATGGGTTGAATTTATGCAGAACTTCACTTTTTTTACAAAGCACATTTCTAGAATTGCTATTAATGTTGTTGATGCATTGAGCAGAAAATGTTTGATTCTACAAGAGTTTCATGTGAAGACCTTAGGTTTTGATAACCTTAAGTAAATGTACATAGATGATTCAAATTTTAAGGGTGCTTATGAAGCATGTGAGAATCATGTTCTGAGAGACAGAAGCCAATGGATTGAATACTTGATCCAAGATGGATTATTTTTCAAAGGAAATAAGTTGTGTATCCCGAAGAGTTCTATTAGAGAAAACCTTCTAAAGGAAAAACATAGTGGAGGATTGGTTGGACATTTTGGCCATGATGAAACATTTTCGCAATTGAATAGATTTTATTATTGGCCAGGGATGAGGATGGATGTCAATAAATTTGTCAACAAATGTAGAATTTGTCAGCACACAAAGGGAAAAAGACAGAATACAAGGTTGTATCAACCATTTCTAGTACGAGAGAGGCTGTGGGACGTGGTAAGCATGGATTTTGTGTTAGGACTACCGAGGACACAGAAGGGTTGTGATTCCATATTCGTGGTAGTCAAAAGATTCTCAAAAATGGCACATTTTATTCCGTCTCAGAAAACCAATGATGCAACATACATTGCAAATCTGTTTTTCAAATAAGTTGTTCGACTTCATGGTTTACCCAAGAGTATTGTTTCGGATAGGGATACCAAATTTGTTGGTCATTTCTGGAGGACGTTATGGAATAAGTTGGGGATGAATTTGTCTTTTATCTCATCATATCACCCTCAGACGGATGGACAAAATGAGGTAGTAAATCGAAGTTTGGGAGACTTATTGAAGAGTTTAGTAGATGAACATCATAGTCAGTGGGATCAGATTCTGCCCCAAGCGGAATTTGCATATAATGACTCACCTAATAGAAGCACATGACAGAGCCCATTTCAGATAATGTATGGAATGCATCCAAGAGTATTTGAGTTGAGAGACTTAGAGCAGAGTGAATTCAGAAGTGCTAGAGCGAAAGATTTTGCAGCAGAAATTCGCGAGCTCCATAGTAAGATTAAAGAGCGGTTGCAGAGTTCTAACTAGGAGTACAAGTGTAGAGAATATCAACATAGAAGAGAGCTTCAGTTCGAAGTGGGAGATCTAGTCTTAACACACCTAAGAAAATAAATGTTCCCAAGGGGAACATATAATAACATGAAGATGAAAAATATATGGCCGTGTAAGATTATGAGAAAATTTGAGGCAAATACTTATGAGATAGAATTGGCAGATGATGTGGGCATATCACTCATATTCAACACAGTAGCTCTGTATCCTTACAGAGAGGATGAAGTAGGAGGAGTGGATATTTAGAAGAAAATTCAGTGGGTCAAACATATGCCTGTAGATGAAAAGCCACAGATGGACAAGATCATTGATCAGAGAGTTAGTAAGAATAACCAGAGGAAGACATATTTTGAATACTTGGTTTAATGGAAGGGACACTCGATTGAGGATGCCAGTTGGGAGAGCAAAGAAGATATCTAGAAACATGGACAGATAGTGCAGGAGCTCATGCACAGGAGTCCATGAATTTTTTTTAGCCAGAGGAGTATGATGCAGGAGCATCGCCAGCAAAGCAAGCGCGAGTGGAGAACAAATGGATTTACACCAGCACTCATTTTGAAGACATTTAAATTTCAAAAGAGGAAACATTTATGAAATATATGAAGAGACATAAGTGCTCTTAAATGTTCTTTGAAATTGTAATGTAGATCTTGAGCGGTTGCTCTCATCTATCGGTTGTAGGCAATTAATGCAATGAATGTAAAGTAGATGTAGGCTTTAATTTGATTACATAGCTTGAGGTTGTAGGAGGGAAAACTCGAGAAAGCTCCCTCATATGTATTGTATTATATTGGATCATTATTCTCGTAATATTTTTAGAAGAAAAAGAGAAAGAGCATAGGAGAGCAGAGGAGAACATAAATTGTATAAGTTGTTTGAGCAGATAGTTGTTGCTATAGAAACCATGTACATAAGCACTAGAATTAATATAAGAATGCTTTGATTCAAGTTCATGGTGTTATGGTTAATGTTTGCATCTATTTGAATGGTATGTTTATCATTTTCTTATAGGGTTTGTTGTGCATTTGTTTCAATGCTTTATGTGTATGATTTCATGTTGAACGTATGAAGTTTGTGAAAGGGAGAGTATGAGTTTCAATTGTTTCTCTTCCTGAGGATTCCTACAAGGAGTGAAATGAAAGTCTGCAAGGAGTGCATTGTCAAGACTCTGAGTTTTACCTCTGACAAGCATAGGAGAGATACCATTGTTTTCATACCAGAAGAAGTGCAAGTATAGCACAGAGCCATGCAAGGTGTGTGTAGGCAAGTTGAAGTCTTAGACTTTTCCAACCTAGTGAGTGGTTGACGGATTTTTGTCATAAGGAGTGCACATAATTGGAGAGTTTATATAATCAAATATTATCATGAAAGTCGCAAGGAGCGGGCACAAAAAACCCTGAGAAACCTTCATTTTGAAGCCAATGTTAAGATCAGGAGGGATAGAAACTTGGAAAGTTCAAAAGAATTATGAGGGTTGAATTCACCTCGCATAAATCAATCTTAGATGGGTGAATCCAAGTTATTTGGCCATGAGCATTGAGAACTTGAATGGACGGTTGAATTCTTCGGAGGGAGAAACATCGATTTTCCGTGGACCATTGGATCCAGTGGATCAACAGAGAGGTTAAGGCTGAGTTTATTTTAACACTCGCAAGCTCAGGAGAGGTAGTAGCCATTGGATATGAATCAACGAGAGTTGTTGGTTTGGGTTCTTTGAATTTCGTCATTTAAGAAGTTGAAAGTGTGGAGGAAGTCATTTTTAGGAATCCCCGATACGCGAAATCCTGACGCCATCTGGGCTGTCAGATTGTGGAAAGTTCAAGACCATTGATCCATAGCAAAGAAGTCACGAGTTTGCACTTCGAGAAAGGGAGAAGAGTTTGCATTGCGAACTCATAAGTCACAAAATCCAGACATGTTCAAAGGTAAACCCCAAGACGTGACTAAGGTCACATGGTTGAGTCATAAGGGAGGAGTTAAAGATCTGTTAGCCCATTTCAGAGTTTTGGGAGTCGTAGGAGTCGGAGGGACTCACAATAGAAAATCACGAAGTCACGAAATCCGAACCACATTTTTGGGTAAAGGTTGTGGTCACACCAGTTGGTCACGTGGAGTGGAGGTTTGTGCCTAGTGCTTCTTCGAGCAGGCGTAAATTCTAAGAAGGACCTGTGGATTCATATGCATTTCAGGTTCTAGAGGGAACTAAAGGTCCATTTCGACTTAAGGAAATAGACAGATTCAAATACTGGGAGGTCAAGCAAAACCTGTTGAGGTAGGGGTGTTGTGTCAGTAAGGAAATAAAGGAAGGTGTGTTGGGGAGAGGAAGACCTGCAAAGAGTGCAGCGATGATAGGCTAAGCTCTCGGGTTCAAGGAATAACTAAGGAACGAAAGTTCTCGTCACAGGAAAATGGCTATCAAAGTTATGATACAAGATGATAAACGAGGCTATCTCTCCTTGCTTGGTATCATGTAAATTGTCTCCAAGATCCCACAGGAGGAGGAGAGTAACCTCCATCCCTATTGTTGCTGAGATGGAAGAAAGGATTTTATCGCAGAGCATCATGGTCTAGCTCAGAGGTGGCTAGTGGTAAATCCGTTAGGAGTGACTGAGCCTATGGTTGGGTGGAAACATGCACCCCTTTCAGCAATTGCTTCACATTATCTGGTTCTGATAAGTATTTTCTTGCTTTATGTATTGAACTGGAATAATGGATGAATGCATGGGTTTATATATATATGTGTGTGTATTTATAAATGGTTTTATGTGTAGAATAGTCATGATATGTGTATGCGTTCATCTCCATATGAACCTATGCTTATGACTGATAGTATGTATATCCTAGCTTAACCTTGAGGATTCTTGAGACATAAGCCTGGAAGATGGACGAGTTAGAGATATCATGTCGAGTTGAACCTAACTTTCTAAAGAGGATACCTCTTTCAGACTCCTTGTTGTGCGACTAGGATTTCAGGCCCAAGACCTTAACCATTTCATGATAAAGTTCAAGTCTTGATAGGGGAGGTCTCTTCGTTTGGAAGATGAGTGGACGAGATCTGTTCGATGGGACCCATAGGACCAATACCTAGGAACCTTAGGCTAAGCCTAAAAAAGTTATTTCCTTCTGACTTTAGAGATCCACAAGTCTGGGACTTCAAAGTATTGTTAGCCCTCATAGTCATAAAATAATTGAAGATGAACGAGAGTTACGGTTACCCTTAAGGTTGACTAATGTTAGGTAGTTCCCCAGGTGGCTAGGTGAACCTATATGACCAACTAAACCATAGATCGAGGGATCCTTCAGGTTCTCTCCCAGTCATCAATATACCAGGGATGTGTGGTGCTAGACCCCTTTAGTTCAAAGATTTGGGCACTTCGGAAGATAAGAGGAGTTTGCATCGCAACACTCCCAAACGTCCAATCCCCGAGGTAACTAGAGTCGTAGATATATAAACCTATGTGGTCAGATCTCGAACATGAGATATGAGGAATGATTAGAAGTATGTCAGTCTAGGCTGATGTGGTGTAGTGACATCACCTAGGGTGACGTGGACCCCAGCTTGACATGCCATGTGTCACCCGGATTCATGTATATCACGTACCCTATAGGCCCATTGGAACGTAATACGTGTCACCCTGAACCCTCCTACGTGTCCAATCCTGATACGTGTCTACCTAACCAATGTGGTTGGTGAAATGATCGGGACTTCAATATTTTTGGGACTCTATAGGATATGGAATGTAGTATGGTAGAGAGACAAAATGGTCCAAAGGTTGAAGCCACATGGTGAGCTTATGGGACTTCGAAAGTTTAGAACTCCAGGTAGTCTCATGCGTAGATAGTATAGAGGTGTGAAGTGCCAAAGCACTGAATCCCTCCACAACTGATATAGGACAAAGAGAGTAAGTCTAGTCATGGGATCAAGTGGTGGATGGTATTCTACCATAGACAAAGGAACTTACAAGCAACACCTGTAAGGTGGATCCACGTGGACCTCAACCAATGAATTCCCAAAGAACTTCGGAAAGATATATCCATTGGTTTTGGGTTCTCTTTTGAGCATGGAGACCATGGTTGGAAACTCTAGACAATAAAAGTGTGGTAGAAAACCTTGAATGAAGGGTTTGATCACTTAAGGAGAATGAAATTTTGAGGCCCCATCCCTAGGAAATCCACTTAGGGGTCAGGTGCATTACACAGGCGCACAACGATCCAACCAAGGAATGGTTGCAACTTTAGTTCTGCATCAAGGAAGAAGAAGTTAAAATGGCAATGCGGGATTGGAAAAATGACTAGAAGATCCCAGTTGTTGTAACCTAGGTCTACATCCCCTGCCTCTCCTCTCCTTTCCATATGCCTTCATCAAATTTTCCTCTTCTGGTTGGTTAAGTCTTTTTCCCATTACTAAGTATCTTGGTTCTTATTCGTTTTTGAGTCATTGCGCATCTTTTTCTCTATTTCTCGAAGGATAAATATATGTTGGATTGGGTTTGAATTAATTGTGATCATATTTTCCCATTGATTAAGATCACCACAGGTCCACCAAGTCTTTTTGCATACGCAGGAAATTCCTGTGGATAAACACAACCACTCAAAATGGTCATATTTGGGCCAGGGTTGTTGAAATAAATCGGAGAAAGTTTCAATGGTGGAGATCTATCAAGAAAATCATATCAACAACTGTCATCCATTTTGGGATGCAGAATTGCGTAGATTTTAACATCCAGAGTCATCAGAAGATATGAAGCCCGAACTATAGAAGACTCGAAGGGAATCTGGGTTGTTCATCTACCATGACACACAGGGACAGGTCATCTACTTCCACGATTTTCACTTCAAGAGTTTTCCAAGAAAAAATATTCAAATCTCCAGAAGGGCCAAAGACCCGGAGTCTTGAAGTGAATTAGGACCATACATCAATAGATACACGTGGAAGAAGATCGTCCACTTCGGGAGTTTTCCTTCGGGATATCTTCACACTTCACATTTGAAACTCCTGAAGCCCAAATCTCCGAAGTGAATTTGTACCATTCATCGGCCATGATAGGCGACAACAGATCATTTACTTCGATGCTTTTCCTCTAGGCAATTTTCAGGTTTCACATTCGAAATTCTCAGAGAACCAAAGACCCTAATTCTCTAAGTAAATCTAGACCATCCATCAGACGGGACACATGGCAATAGATCAGTTACTTTTGTGATTTTACTCCAGGAAGTTTCGAAGCACTAACAGTTGAAACTCCTGAAGCCCAAAGTGTCGAAGCACGTGGCAACCGACAGTTGAGCCACGTGGAAACCAACAATTGAGACACGTGACACACTCATGAGGTAGGACATGTGGAATTCATCTTGGGTCATTTGGTTGTGTCATTCACCCATTTCCTCGTGACACGTGTCACCATTAATTCCANTGGCTGGGTTGTGTCATTCACCCATTTCCTCGTGACACGTGTCACCATTAATTCCAAGACACCTCAGCAGTCGTGACATCATAAGACATTAGACCACCATGTCACTTTGGCGATTTTCCTCTAGGAGATCTTTGCACTTGACATTTGAAACTCCCAAAGCCTAGACTTTCGAAGTGAACCTGGACCGTTCATCCATCATGACACGTGGAGACAAATCATTCACTTCAGAGATTTTCCTCTGGGAGAAGTTTCATGTTTCACATTTGAAAGTTCCAAAGCCCGGACTTCTGAAGTGAATCTAGACCATTGATCCTAGGTCAACGAGAACTGTCGATCCATGCAATAGGTAAATATCACCCAGATCTCGGATTGTAATCAGATCGATGGCTATAGTTCATTGTGGGGACACAAACTACATAGACGTTAATTTTCCAGAGCAGTCCCACAATTTAAACCATGGTTTTGTTGGAAGGGTAAGTGGCAACTTTTGGTAAATTGTGGGACCAAAGGCGGTCTGAATTCAAACCACCCTTGAAATCCTCCACAATCATGTGCTTGAATGACGTCAGATCATCGCGTCACTTCACACATCATCTCTCCTCATCCCACTCCCTACTTTCTCTCCTCCTCTCACTTTGTGACATCTGTCTTCACATGTCACCTCATCTCGTCTTCCTATTGGACACCCATCTCCACTCATCCTGTCTTCCTATTGGATGCCCTCCTCCAATCACCTTGTCTTCCTATTGGACGCCCACCTCCATGACTCCTTGTTCACGACCAGTCATCATAGTGAAAGAAAGGGGAGGAGTCAAGTACAGTCAACTCAGACCACACTTAGCTTGTGAAATCTCAGACACAGATAGAGATTCAATCTCCTTCATAGATCGACGCAGGTTATTTCCAACCACACAATAGAGTCAGTCTCCTTCATAGATCGACGCACTTCAACAAGCTCTTCTCACATAGCCATTTATCTCTAGTAGCCTCCAACAACTTGTAGACATGCCATCGCTTGACAATAGATCTCTGCTCTATCACTCCAAGGCCTATTTTCAGACATTTAGTTCCTTCATCATGCATCAGTTCCATCTCAGAGATAGTAGTAGTTTTATCTTGATTAAGTCCATCATTTTCCTAGATTAGATGCAAGAGTGGTCTTTTGTGTGAGATAAGAATCACTCTTATTCATTAATTTCAGCATATTAGTACAGTTAATAATTTGATTTACATACAATTAGCTTAATTAAGGTCTCGGTCCCCTAAGGATGAGGACCTCTACAACTTTTCTTTAAATAGTTATTTTTTGGATATTGTAAAGGTCATATATTTTTCGGAAGGAATAGAAATACAACAGACTGGTTGGAATATTTTTATGCATGGATCAAAGCTATCTACCTAGTGAACATATTCTTTACGATAGTGTTTCGTTCAACTTCTTATGTGTTTTTATTCTTATCTTGAATACAGTTTTTTATTTGTGCAACGTGCTTTCATTTCCTTTCAGCTATTATAACATATGCAACCTATCAAACATCTAATGCTTTGTTAAAAATTCATCTTTACAACCTGTGGGAGTTACTGTGTTTTGGTACATGTTTGATGTCTTGAAATATTATTTTGATTATTGAACTTATTACAACAGATTATTCATTAAGTAGTTTGTTGTTTCTCCCTGTTTTCTATTATTTCATTGATCTATCTTTTGTGTGCCATCATCCAAGAAGGGCCCTCATCCATATCATTATTCCAACTGAACCTTTCCTTTATCTTGATAGAATAACCCTCTGACCAAAATTAAAAGAAATAATCTTTCTAACTGATAGGTGGCCTAGATTTTCCCTTTAGCAATCAGGTGTAGACCTTAGGACCAACATATTCTAGTGTCGTTGTCGAGGAACGAAGTAACAAAATATATTTCTGTGGGAGAAAGAAAATTGATCATCTTTGACCTTTGATGGTGAACAAAGATCATACAGAAATAGACTGTCATCTTCCACCTGGCGACTTCACCGAGTAAAATTTAAAGAATAAATATTGGCACCCAGAAAGGGATTCAAAGGATCCAAATCTGAAAAAAGAAAATCCAAGAAGGGTTATTATAACCCTGAGAATAATACAGTAGGCCTTGAGTTGGAAAGGAAACTAAGAAAATCCATTGTAGCTCAGAGATACACTTCCCCCCTCAAGGGAAAAGATGCACACCAAGAGAATACTTCAAACCATCATCACGAGAAGCTTGAATTTGCTAGCCCTCAGAATCACAATTCCAATGGGGCTCATACATCTCCCACTCTCAATTACACTTCAACATCCATTCCTACATCCACTCCTGTATCTCCCATAAATTTTCAAATTCCTATTGTTCAAGCCATGGTTGTTAATAGGATGGATGTCATAATTGCTACTAGATATGCACCCTTAGTGATACCTGTAGTTTTACATGCACTCCCAACCATATATTACATGAAATATCTACCAATATGTAATGGGGAAGGTGAAATAACTATTGAAGAGCATCTGGTAGCCTTTTACAGTTTTGCAGACAACTTTAACATTGATTATTCAGATGTGTGGATGAGTTTGTTTGTACAGAGTCTAGATGGGGAGGTCACAAAATGGTTCATGAGCCTTCATCCAACCTCCATTGCAGGTATCGAGTCATTGGATGAAGATTTTATAAAGAAATGGGGAGATAGGAGAGATTATCTCTATTACATCACTGAATCTGGGGCTCTAAAGAGAAAGAATGGTGAATCTATTTCAGACTTCACCAAGAGATTCAATAAAATGTATGGTATAATCCCAGATGAAATAAAACCAACTGAAGCCTCTGCCAAGATCACTTATGCTAATGAATTTGATGCAGAATTCTCCCTTCTCCTAAGAGAGAGAATATCAACCACACTATTATCCATGCAGGAAGCATCCATTGAAGTTGAATCTAATATTTTGGCATCAGACAGATTAAAGACTAGATTTGATAAAGAGAAGAAAAAACAGAGGATTCCCCTACCTCCTCTAACCCAGCTACATCGGATCCCCAACTTGAAGAGATGACTAATACTTTGAAGGATCTGAATTTTGAGATAGCTAAGCTAAAATGGGAATCCAAACAGCCAAATAGAACTTTTCAAGGGGCTGGTAATAGAAATCAGAACCAATTCAGAAGGCCTAATGATGATCCTCAAGTAATGCAAAGAGAAAGTAGAAATGTTGATGATCAAAGGGTAGTACCCCCTTTTCCAAAACAATTAGATCGAGGAGATAGATTAAGACAATGATGTTGTGGACGATACTGATGTACTTTTCAATGAGATGGATTTTTATATCAGTCACTTAACACAACAAGAATATGAGGTAGCATAATTTTCAAACCAATTTGATGATAAGATAGGAACAAGGAGTTATTCAAGGTCAACCCAAGAAGAAATATGATTTCAGGATGAGAAATGGAGCTTCCAAGGCCACCACCTCTAATCAAGGAAAACCAACAAAAGCTCCTTCCAAGCTAAATCCAAATAAAGATATGTCATCTAAAACTTAGTCATCTCCACTATCAAAATCTCTTTCCCCTGAAACAAAGGAAGCTGATAAGACACCAACCTTTTTCATCCTGGAACATGAGCTGAGAAAAATCAAGATTCTTGTCCCTTTGACAGAATTGTTAAAAAATGAACCTTTTAAGAAATCCATCATGAAATTTCTGCAGCCCACTCCTTCTAGTGTATCTTCTGATGTCATTAGTCTACAGGATGAAAACCCAGCCATTACTGTGGGTCCACACATTGAGGATGGTTTTGATGCTTCTCCTCCTTTCTATATATCTCTGAATGTTCATGATAAGATCCTGCACAACACCCTTATAGACTCAGGAGCCTCTCACAATGTCATGCTCAAAGTTGTTATGGAAGAACTAGGTCTGGATATTACCAAGCCTTACCAAGACTTGTACTCCTTTGATTCTAAGAAAGTAAAATGTTTGGGACTGATAAAGGATATGGTGGTTTCTCTAACACAATTACCCATGAAGAGTATAGTGATGGACATTGTGGTGGTCGACATCCCCCCAAAGTTTGGAATGCTATTATCCAGAACTTGGGCTAAGAAGGTTAGAGGATCATTGCAAATGGATATCACATATGCCACCATTCGTTTGTTTGGTGGTGAGCACAGGATGCTATATAGAGAGGTAAGGTTAGACTACATAGTCACTGATCATCAGAACCCAAGAAATCACCCCATTTATGTTGTTGAAGATAATATGGGTTCGCCTATTTTTCATTTAAATGATGATGAACCTAAAATATCAGTTGTCCAACATAGAAAAAAACCAATGAATGGTAAACAAGACAAGGTGTGGAAGATGTATTTCGATGGATCTTCATCAAAATAAGGATCTGGTGTAGGTATTCTCCTCATTTCCCCATCAGAAGAAGTAATAACCCTCTCTTATAAGCTGGAGTTTGAGACTACTAACAATATATCTAAATATGAAGCTCTGGTATTGGGATTGAGGGTTGCCAAAGACTTGACCATTGATTGTTTAACAGTTTTTGGTGATTCTGAGTTGGTCATCAATCAAGTAAGGAATATCTATCAAACTAAGAAACAGAGGCTCAAGCAGTATAGAAACGAGGTATGGGACCTAATTGATAGTTTCTTTCTAGCATTTAACCCCTATTTCATTCCCAGAGAACAAAATTAGAGAGCTAATTCTATGGCCTTAGCTTCCAGCACGTTCAGGCCTCCCATTGGCCCAAATATTAAATATCAGGTGGAAATCAAACATAGAACAACCATACTATTGGAAAATGCTTAACAGGTAGCGTATGCTTATCATTGATGGCCAGTACAACAGTGAAGATGGCAGGATTAGAGTGTGCATCGATGGACAAACAGGAACAATGTAAGCTTGGAGGAGAAGCGTCGTTGATCATTGGATCCCATCCAAAATTCCCGATGGCATGAGGACCATCAGATCTGAATAAAGACAAGAAGAGCACGCGCTGAAGAGAAGGATAGATCTCAGGTGTTAGATCTGAGCACAGGATCTGACCACCGTTGGATCGAGGAAAACCTGCATGGTGTTTAAATAACAAGGAGAAGTGGGCGTAATCGCGATATGTGAAATCGCGACTTAATCTGAGCCGTCAGATCGAGGTTGAATATGGACTGTTGATCCCTGTCCATGTCGGAGTTTCGAGGATCGAGAGTTGGATATGTCGAAGAATTTTGACATCAGGAACCCCGATTTCATGATATGCGATGTCGCGATTCAATCGCAGCCATTGAATCGAGAATGAATTTGGACCATTGATTTAACTCCTTATCAGAGTTTCGTAGATCGGGACTTGAAGGTGTCGAGAACTCACACGGCGAAGTGGCGAAATTGCGAGAAGATCTGGGCCGTAGGATTTGGGGGAAGTATGAAGGAGAAATAGCCGTTAGATATGGTGAAGCTGCAAGGTAGATATGACAGTCATGGTCCGTTGGATCAAGAGGTCATGTGGTGAAAGATCGTCATGTCACTAACTAGAAATTCAAAGGAACAGGGCTTGATCTTAGCCATCAGAACAAGGTTTGATCTTAGCCGTCAGATCAAGGTTTGATCTTGACCGTTGATCTGACTCCATCTCGGAGTCTTGGCTATCATGACTTGGAGTGATGAGACCCTTCATCACAGGAACTGCGAGATGTGAATTCACGAAGAGATCTAGACCGTCAATACACCAAGATTCTGGACCGTTGATCTGAGCTCCATCTCAGAGCTTCGCCTATCGTGACTTGAGTGACGAGAACCTCCATCTAAGGAACACCGAGATGCAAGATCGTGAAAATATCAAGACCGTCGGATCACCAAGAACGTGGATCGTTGATCTGAGCTCCATCTCGAAGCTTCCCCTATCGTGACTTGGAGTGACTAGAACCTCCAACTAAGGAACAGTGAGATGCGAGAGCTTGAAAAGATCTAGACCGCTGATTCATCGAGATCATGGACCGTCGATCAGGGTCTATGAAGATCATGAGTTCACAGCACCTTTTAGCGCAACCTGTTGTCACTGCGTATGGTCATGTGGAGGAAGGACCTAGTGTAGATGAGCTCCGCCTCAAAATTTTGGAGCTCATGACATGGAGAGTTAAGATGTCTCATCGCAGAATCTCTGAATTGTGAAAGTGCGAAATGGGTAAATAATGACAATACCCTTCAGAGTTAATCCAATGGTGTAGGTGAATTTGAACAAGATCGAAGGGCTAATGTTGCACGACACAGTGAAAATGCTAGTAACCATTGATGGTTTCTACCAGAGGATTCGAAGAGACTTCGGTGTGATTTCCATAGGAGCAGAAGAGTCACATGGAATCTACCAGTGGAATGAAGACGAATCGTGGAGGCGATTGACAGCTGGATGGGATTGAGGCTGGAACTGAAATAGAGAAGGTGAGCTCGACTGTCACAGAGAAGACGAAGAGTCTCAACTGCCAGAGAGGCTGAGGAATCTTAGCATAACATCTAGTGATGCTGAACGCGTGGAAAAACTGCCACAGAAGCTGAAGAGTCATGATGATGATCAGACAGAGCACTCGAGAGGTGGATCATAACGACGCGGAGTCAGCATGCAAAGGATTGCGAACATTGCATGCACAAGGTGCACAAAAGCTATAAATACACAATACAGAGAAGAGAATGTTGTTTTTGCAGTTGCTATTGGAGGTTGTTGTGAATGTTGTTGGTGAAGGTGATTCATGTGTGAAGAAGGGGGAGAGTGCAGCAGTTGAAGAGCACAGAAGAGGAACTGTGCAGTGAATGGACATGGCACACAGAGCATAAAAAGAAGAAGAACAGACAATGCAAGTGATGTGTGCAGAAAGGCAATGAGGTAGACAGAGAAATGAAATGCAGCAGAACAGTGATGAGTCTGGTAATCCATTGTTGAACCTCATATCACTGTAATAAGTTTCAGTAGAAAATATTCATATTTCAAGGTGGTTGGGAGGAGCTAGGGAGGACTTGTGTCCTCAAAGGTTCAAGTGGGTGCTTGAACACAGGGAGTTGGTGCTAGAAAAACCAGGGAGTTGGTGCTTCCTTCTAGTTGGTGCTAGAGAAACCAGGGAGTTGGTGCTTCCCTATAGTGGGTGCTAGAGAAAACAGAGAGTTGGTGCTCTCAGCAAGTTGCAGCTTGCAAAACTGAGGTTGTAGCCTCATTATGAGTTGGTGCTCATATGTATGATACTGTAAAGAATGTAACCATTACTTATCATATAAA
>JASDQU010012876.1:17944-31615 GCA_032191745.1 Picea mariana | reverse complement strand
TAGCACAAAGCAAAGTGTACTTCTCACCACTTCTTTGACTGCAGTCTTATTTGCGAGCATCTAGTCCTTTTCCCTCTGTATCTTCACCTTGTCTTCCTCGAGCATCGCCCAGAACTCATCTTTCTCGTTTTCATAAGAGGTCACACAATACCACACAACTTATAGTTTCTCCAAGATTTCTTCTTTCTCTTTCTTCAAGGCTTCTATAGCCTATTGATTTTCTTCTTGAAATTTCTAAAGATGAGCCTCTATTGCATTAGGCAGTCATCGAAGTTGGGCTAGTTCATCCCCCAACTCTGCAGTCTTCGACGAGGAAGGCGCAGTAGGTACTGCACAGCTCAATTGAATGGCTCACTGAATTTCTTTCAATTCCTTCTCAACTCTTACATACAACTCTTCTTTCTTCGCACCATATCTCTATAAGAGGTCCTCAGACACATCTTCCATTGCTCTGCGAACTAGACCGATGTCATCCTCCATGAGTGTGGCCTCCATCTAGGGATTTTTTACGCGGGATTTCTTTCTGGTCGAGGGTTTCTACGAAGAAACCTTCCTCTTGTTCGACGATTCTATCTCAGTAGGTGGGTCCTTCGACAGTGTATCTTTTCCTTTTCCTTGTTTTCTCCTTCTTCCCCTCCTCCTTCTTTATTTAATTCGTCTCCTCCTCCTCCTTCGGGCGAGCCAGGTCCACTTTCTTCTGAGACAATGTCTTCCTTAGCAATCTGTACATCTTGGACTTCCTCCTTTTTCTTCTTCTTCTTCACAGTTGTTTGTCCAACGTGTTCAACCCGAGTGACCAAGGAGCTTCCTATGATATCAGGGTCAAAGAGTTATACATCATCAACTAGTACGAGGAACTTTGTCAGCCACTCCTTCGTGATATCCTCCTTGTCTTCGTTGTTCATATTTTAATAGGACTGCAATTCCTCCTTACTCTCATCCTTGCGTGTGGTGATATATATAAAATGTTGATCCACACAGAACTTAGCTAGTGGTCTGTACTGGTACAATGTTCTCGGTGTCATATGAGGGACCGATTCTATGGAAACATTCAGTTGCTGGTAGTAGACGTGGAACACTGTGTTCGACTACCACTGCTTGGACATGTCATTCATGTACCATAAGGTGGAGAACCTTATGACCAATGGCTCTGATGGCTCAATCTCTGGGAAGGTTTCTCATTCTGGCATTTTCCAAGCAAAAAATGTGATCAACACCAACAACTAGCTGAAATGGAACTCGTATCCTTGATCCTATGCTTCGTTGGAGTATTTCTTGAGCTCGTTGTCGAGGTAGCTCACCCAGTTCATTTGCATCCCCTCCACGCACTTCCCTGCGAGGTCCACCACAAACCCAGTGACCTGCGTGGGGTAGTTCTTTATGATGATCTTACCAGTTATAAGTTGGCAAGCTAGGCGCACTATGCCATCCTGGATAGAGGCTACCTTGTAGCCTCGCTTCCCCTTCTAAGATTCATCGTATGCCTCCTTAATGTGTTATGCCAGGGAGCAGTCTGAAGCCTTCTCTGGGTAGAAATATCGAGGGTCGGGTCCCTGCCTACTCAGTCCTGTGATCAGGTGGATCAACGTCAGATCCACAGTAATGCACCTGTCGAGCCATAGGTATCCTCCATGATATCACGATAAGAGGAGTTTAACACAAGCGTTAACCTCTTGATGTCTGCCAAAGTGAGGAATCTTCATGAAATTCAATATCGTGGACTGCTCGAGCTCCTTTATCCATGACTAGGAGAATATGTGAGGCTTCTTCCAAGTTGTCTTCATCAGGTATCTATGCGGTGTGAGCATCGCATAGTTCTTCCTGTCACTGAGATTGAAATCGTTGTTCTTCATAGATGGGATCTATCCCAACTGGCTTCCAACCATGCATATCCCCTTTGGGATGTACGTGATGATCAATGTGTACTCAAAGTCCCATGGGATTCTATCATGGTTGACCAAGCCAACCAAGGGCGAGATATAATTAGGCAATACTGACAGGATCTGCTTCGCGTTAGCTAGATCGTCGCAGTGCTTACTTTGCTTCTTAGTAGTGGGGTTGACACGGCCTAAATGACATCCAATCAAGGGGGAAGCCTGTAGTCCCCTGGTCAACGACACCTATATTCCTTCAAACATGGCTTTATCAGCCATAAAATTCTTCAACATACTTCTCTAGCTCAGTGCACTCGGCCGACATTCTCACTGTTACCAAATAAGTCGAGATAGGTGAACAAATAGTGGGGTAAACAATAGATGGTGAGGTATGATAACATATATCAACACACACAATCACTTTGTTTCTTGTCTCAGATAATCAAGGGTAGCCAAAATTGGTCTCAGCACAGCATCCAATGGGTTAAGTAAGAAAGTGTTGTGACAGATTCCTCCAATGGACAAGAATGCCTCAATCAATGCTAATCCGTCCGTTATGGCGTAGTCTCAGTGTCTAACAACGATCTATCCACCCATAAATGTGATTCCTATACATTCCATAGCATCGTTCTAATGGTCAAGGTGCCTCGAATGATCATATATATTTGTTAGGGTGAAGTCCCATTCTGTGCGATTCTGTTTTTACGGAGAGGTTCAAATCCTGCAAACCTACCTCCTACGAAGTTCCAATCTGTGAAATATTCCATCTCTTCTCTATAACTTCTTGTAGATTTTCCAACTTAGCCTTCTTCTTACTGATCTTCCTTTCCTTCTTTCCTTTGATCTGAATCTTTCTAACTATTTGTGGATTTCTCTTTCCATTCTTATTCTTATCTTCTCCTAGCGAAGTGACTTCGCACTGCTGATGTACTCTCAAAGGGTTTGAAGTTAATATCCCTTCTCTTACTATTTCCTGGGTGGATATACTTCTTTCTTGTATGGATAGGTCCTTCAAACCTTCTTGCGTTATTTCAACCTTGATAGCTAATTATTTGGTCTTCTGTTGCTTCAACTCAACTTCTCGTTCTTCTATCAGTCGATCTATCTTTCTAGCTATGAGATCCCTTAGTTATTGCTTTTTATTTTCTGTAGCTTCTTCCTCTGATTTGGTTCTAATCTAATATTTATCAATCCAAGTATTTTCTAACAAAAGAGGGAATGGGGCATTGTTCTCAACAAACTTAATAACTTCAAATTCCTCTTTTGTCGATGTTCCATGGATGATAACAGGTACATCAACAACTCTTCCACATAGGGTTATCATCTTTCCTTTAAACAAGCTTATTCTTCCCATTGAAGGTATCATAGTAGGCTTCCCCAAGATTTCCAAAGTGCTTTCTGTCATAATATTCACTTGTGTCTCCTTATCTATGACACAGTCTATGTCGAAATCTCCTATTCTTGTATCTATGCACTATTTTTCTTTCATGATCTCAGATAAACTGACATCTTTGTGATCATCCATTGCTTCTTTTAACTGTACTAATGTAGTTTGAACTTTCTCTGCTTTTTCCTAATCTTCTAAGATTCTCTTAGTTTCTTGACTCATGTTCATTTGTTCAACTTTAGCAATCATCCTTGGTCAATCCTCAACTTTATGACCAACAATTTTACAACAGAGTCAAATAGGACCTGCACTAGGGCATTCCTTAGCAATATGTCTTGGTCTTCTATAGTTATAACATAATGCCAATCCCATATTTCTCTTGTAAGTTCCCCAACTTCTCATGTACTGCGCACTAGTATCACAGTGTTGGACCTACAATCTACAAGAATTCTTTTTGGGTTCCTGCATCCACTTATTAGTCCAAAAATTCTTTCTATGCATGGGAATAACATATCTTTCTCTAGTTTTATCAAATTTATTTAGATCAAATCTTTCTTATAACTGTACCCTAGATTTCAGACTAGGACATAATCTATCAAACATACCTAGATTCATGCTTCCGAAACAAAAAATTCCACTTATCTTATTCTATCAAAGCACAAAAATTTTCTTAGCATAGAGTTTCGCAAGTCAAGTAGAGTATTGTGCACTATAGCAGTAGATCTATGCATAGAGCTTCTCTTTTCTTTCAGTTCCCAACAATCATAGTTTCAGGTCCTGGAAATAGAACCATATGTTGGCATATGGGCAGATCGAGGGTTCAACGCACCAACAAAACCCTAACTACCAGCCCTTTTGGCAACACCTGCGAAGCAGGCGAAATCTCACTCAAGGTAGAGGTAGGGGGGCCACAGGACTTAGGTGTCTGTAACCAAGATGGGACATGGATCTATGATTACAACACTTTGCAGGGTACTTAGGAACAATATATATTAATTCATTCACATCGCATATCAAACCCTAAGTACAGTTCAACGTAGTAATAATGGAAAAATACACATCACACTTAGCATCATAAGTCATATCTAACACATTCAACATATACAAGCATTGAACATTCATAGATATATCTTTCATTCATAACATTCCAAGCACTAATTAGATTCACAGCATAAACATTATAACACAAAGAAAACCATCAACACAAGATTTGCGTGGTTCACCCCAGTGTGGGGCTACGTCCACCAACAACTTCTTCTTATTTATTATTCTTCAATTGCTTACATCCATCCGCTCATGTGCACTAAGCCATAGGGCCAAGCTTCGCATTGGACAGGTGATTTGTGCACTAAGCACTAGATCCACCTTCTCAAAATCAAGTCAAGGCATAGATCCAACTCCTCTATTACACACAAATCCTTACATACACAATCTGTTACACAAATCAACTCAGAGCCACTTGCACTTAGCTTGTCTCTTGCACTTAGCTCATCACTACATTGCTTGCACTAAGCACACTTTCCCTCTTCTAAATTACATTCCTTCCTATATATACTTTTACATCCCCTACAAAAATGCCTAATCATGGGTAAACCCATGGGCCAACATCCCAAAACCATAATAAAAAAACCCTAATGAACCCCTTGTTGGGTCCACAAAATGCGTGAGATCCCACGATCTCAGCTCTGTATGGGAGCTCCATCTTCGACCAGCCTTTTGAAGTCCAAAAGAGGTCAAACCTGACCAATGTTTCCTCAAAACTTGGTCGAGGGCCAACAATGGATAAGTGTTGCATGAATGTTGGAAAGGAGGTGTACTAAGAGAGACCACGAATGCTATGAAAGAGATGGTGAAGGGGACCAGGAATGGTTGCGTTAGCCTCCACCAAACTAGTACCATACTGGATTTAATTTCTTAGGACTAGAACAATCCTCTTACCCATAAATGAATTACAGTTAGGATGGTAGGTGGGAAGACCTCCTAAAGAGTTAATGAGGTGATGGGGTAGAGAACCAATATATAAGTCTTTAAGACCTGACCACAGGCTGGGAATTTGAGCCACACACAACCTTGCTGAGAAAGTGATGTAGGAACATCGCCAACAAAGCAAGCGTGAGTGGAGACCAACTGGATTTACACCAATTCTCATTTTGAAGACATTTAAATTTCAAAAGAGGAAACATTTATGTAATATCTAAAGAGACACAAGTGCTCTTAAATGTTTTGGAAATTGTAACATATATCTTGAGAGGTTGTTGTCATCTTTCGGTTGTAGGCAATTAATGTAATGAATGTAAATTAGATGTAGGATTTAATTTGATTAGATAGCTTGAGGTTGTAGGAGGGAAAACTTGAGAAATCTCCCTTGTATTGTAGAAGTTGTTTGAGTAGATAGTTGTTGTTATAAAAACCATGTACATAAGCACTAGAATTAATATAAGAATTATTTCATTCAAGCTCATGGTGTTATGATTACTGTTTGCATCTATTTGAATGGTATGTTTACCGTTTTCTTATATGCTCTGTTGTGCATTTGTTGCAATGCTTATGTGTATGATTTCATGTTGAACATATGAAGTATGTGAGAGGGAGAGTATGAGTTTCAATTGTTTCTCTTCCCGAGGATTCCTGCAAGGAGTGCAGTGAAAGTCCGCAAGGAGTGCGTTGAAAAGACTCTAAGTTTTACCTCAGAAAAGCTCAAGAGAGATATTATTGTTTTCATACCAGCAGAAGTGCAGGTATAGCATAGATTCATGCAAGGTGTGCACATGCAGGTTGAAGTCTTAGAATTTTCCAACCTAGTGAGTGTTTGAAGGATTTCTATCACAAGGAGTGCACAAAATTGGAGAGTTCATATAATTAGAGATTATCATGAAAGACGCAAGGAGTGTGCACAAAAATCCCTGAGAAACCTTGAGTTTGCAGCCAGCGTTAAGCTCAGGAGGGATAGAAACTTGGAAAGTTCAAAGGAAGGATGAGGGTTGAAGTCACCTCGCATAAATCAAGTTCAGAAGGGTGACACCGAGTTATTTGGCTGGGAGCATCGAGAAATTGAACGAACGGTTGAACTCTTCAAAGAGAGAAAAATCGATTTTCCGTGGACCATTGGATACAGTGGATCAGCGGAGAGGTTAAGGCTGAGTGTATTTCAACACTCTCAAGCTCAGGAGAGGTAGCAACTGTTGGATCTGAATCAACGAGATCCGTTGGTTTGGGCGCTTTGAATTTCAGCATTTCGGTAGTCAGAAGTGTGGAGGAATTCGTTTTCAGAAAATCTCAATGCCATCTGGGCCATCAGATTGTGGAAATTTCAGAACCTTTGATCCATAGAAAAGAAGTTGCGAGTTCAAAATTCGGGAAAGGGAGAAGAGGTTGCATCGTGAACTCGTAAGTCATGAAATCCTGACATGTTCAAAGGTGGACCCCAATACGTGACTGAGGTCACATGGTTGAGGCATAAGGGAGGAGTTAAAGATCCATTAACCGATTTTGGGGTTTCGGGTGTCGAAGGAGTCGGAGGGACTCACAATAGAAAATTGTGAAGTCGTGAAACCCGAACCACATTTTTGGGTAAAGGTTGTGGTAACGTCGGTTGGTCACGTGGAGTGGAGGTTCATGCCTAGTGCTTGTTCATGCAAGCGTAACTTAAAAGAAGGACCTATGGATTCATATGCATTGAAGGTTTGAGAGGGAACTAAAGATCGATTTTAGCTCATGGAAATAAAAAGATCCAAATACCGAGAGGTCAAGCAAAACCTGCTGAGGTAGGGATGTTGCATCAGGTGGTATCAGAGCTTAGTTAACAACTTTTGTTTTCTGTAGAGGGAAGAAAGAGGGCAGTTGTGATTTGAATTTTGCATGGAACAGATTTAAACAATGCCACTAAGGAGACATCAAGAGATACCCATGCCCGATCCAGCCGTGGAAAGGAAGATGAGAGAACTTAGTGATCTATTGGATGCTATGGAGACAACACAGAGGTGAAAAGTTGATACTGGAGATATCAGTGAGGCTGAAAGAGAAAATGAAGCTGGAGTCGAAGAAGAAGTTGTAGCCAAAGATGTTGCAGAGAAACATCTATTTAAAGTTGTTGCAATAATAGGGGCCATAGGAAAAATGGACATCCCGATGTATGAAGGCAACTTAGACATTGAGGAGCTACTAGATTGGTTTAGAGGTCTGGATAAATACTTCGACTATGAGGATATCGAAGAAGATAATAAAGTAAAATATGTTGTCACTAGACTGAAAGGGCATGCAACACTGTGGTGGGATGAACTACAGGCTGACAGGCATTGTAAAGGCAAACAAAAAATCAAAATATGGGATAGGATGGTTGCAAAGATGAAATCCAAGTTTATACCCAAAGATTATCAAATTAATTTGTTTCGAAGGATGCAAAATTTGAGACAGAAAGTGATGACAGTGAAGGAATACACTGAGGAATTTTACAAACTCAACATCAGAGGGTCATCGCGAGAGTGATGATGAAAAGGTTGTCAGATACATTAATGGCTTGATATATGAAATTCAAGATGAGATGAGCATGGTGACAATCAGGAGTGTAGAAGATGCTTATCAAATTGCTTTGAAGGTAGAAGTAAAATTGGCCCGAAAGAAAAGTCAAAGGGGCAGAGGTAGAATTCAGAGCAGAGGCAAAGCAATTGCCCAAGATAGAGTACAAAATCCCAATTATGAAGAAAATAAACCTCATAACCACTGATAAAGGGGAGGAATCTCATAAGGAGGATAGTATGTCGATAGGAACACTTTTCCTTAAGCCAGAGGAAGAGGAAGAGGAAAAGGTGGTGAAATAAAGTTTTTTTTTTGTGGAAAGATAGGACACAAGTCTTTTGAATGTCCCAATAGAAAAAGGGATGGAGTAGGAAAAGCTCACATTTCAGAATCGCAAAGGCGAAATGTTGAGGCAAAAGATGCAGAAGGCGTAAGATCCTTAATGATGAGGAAAATTCTCTTAAAACCAGAGAAGGAGATAGAGAATCCAGTCCAAAGGAACAGTTTGTTAAAGACTGCTTGCAAGACCAAGGATAGGGTATGCAAGGTGATCGTTGATAGTGGAAGCACGGATAATCTAGTATCCACAGAAATGGTGGAGAAGATGGAATTGGAGACAGTTTCACATCCAAGCCCATACAAGGTTTCGTGGTTGCAAAAAGGACATCAGGTAACTGTCACTAAACAATGTTTAGTTGAATTTAATATAGGGGGATATAGAGATGAGATTTTATGTGATGTTATTCCCATGGATGTTTGTCATCTTTTGTTGGGGAGTCCATGGCAATATGACACAAATGTTGTTCATGATGGAAGAAAGAACAAATACACCTTGGAGAAGAACGGTAGGATGCATATGTTGCTGCCAATTGAAAGCCAAGAAGGTGACAGAAGAAACACGCAATACTATACTTCTCATGAGTGGGAAGGAACTTCTAGATGAAGTCAAGAAAGAAGAATACCCACAGTTTGTTGTGGTGAGGAAACCTAGAGTCATCTTGACTAGTACTTCGATAGATGATCTACCTGAGGAAATTCAGGAAATGTTGGAGAATTTCATTTATATAGTGGTGGACGATTTACCTTGTTCGTTGTCACCCATCAGAAGTATAAGCCATCACATTGAAATTATACCAGGAGCAAGTTTTCCAAACAAAACAGTGTACAGACTGACGCTGCAGGAGAATGAAGTTAAGAAGCAAGTCCAAGATTTGATGGACAAGGGGTTATTTAGAGAAAGATTGAGTCCATGCATTGTGCCAATAGTGTTAGGTCCAAAGAAAGATGGTGGATGGAGAATGTGTACAGACTCGAGGGATATAAACAAAATCACCATCGAGTATAGATTTCCTTTACCGAGGATGGATGACTTGATGGATTGTTTGAGTGGGGCAAAGTTGTTTTCAAAAATTGATTTGAAAATCAGATATCATCAAATTAGACTGAGGGAAGTTGATGAATGGAAGACAACATTCAAGACAATTGAAGGGATGTATGAATGGCTTGCCATTCCCTTTGGCTTGACGAATGTGCCAAGTACTTTCAAGATTGATGAATGAAGTCTTGAAGGATTTCATTGGAAAATTTGTAATTGTGTATCTTGATGACATACTGATTTTCAGTAAGACTGGGGAAGAACATTTGAGACATCTAACTCTAGTAATGAGGAGGTTGCAGCAAGAGAAATTGTTGACAAATCTGAAGAAGTCATGTTTCATGAAGACGTAACTCATTTATTTGGGTTTTGTAATCTCTTCGAATAAGTCGAAGATGGATCCTGAGAAGGTAAAAGAGATCAAAGAATGGCCATTGCCAAGGAATGTCTTTGAAGTCAGAATATTCCATGGGCTAGCCAATATTTATAGGAATTTCATCAGAAATTTTAGTGGAATTTCTGCACCAATGATGGACACAATCAAGAAAAGACATAAATCTTTTCATTGGACAGAGGAAGTAGAGAAAAGTTTCAAGTTGTTAAATGAGAAGATAATTGGACAGCCAGTTCTAGTTCTGCCATATTTTAGTAAGACATTTCAAGTGAGATGTGACGCAAGTGGATTTGCAGTTGGAGCAGTCTTAAGTCAAGACAATAGACTAGTTGCATAATTCAGTGAGACGCTGAATGATGCCAAGAGGAATTATTCCACGTATGATAAAGAGTTTTATGTAGTCATACAAGCACTGAAGAAATGGAGGCACTACTTGGTTTCGAAAGAGTTTGTCTTGTATAGCGACAACCCTACCTTACAGTTTATAACCAGAAAGGAGAAACTAAACCAGAAACATGCAAAATAGGTTGAATTTATGCAGAACTTCACTTTTGTTATAAAGTACATTTCTTGAACTGCTAATAATGTTGTTGATGCATTGAGCAGAAAATGTTTGATTCTACAAGAGTTTCATGTGAAGACCTTAGGTTTTGATAACCTTAAGTAAATGTACATAGATGATTCAAATTTTAAGGATGCTTATGAAGCATGTGAGAATCCTATTCTGAGAGACAGAAGCCAATGGATTGAATGCTTGATCTAGGATGGATTATTTTTCAAAGGAAATCAGTTGTGTATCCCGAAGAGTTCTATTAGAGAAAACCTTCTAAAGGAAAAACATAGTGGAGGATTGGTTGGACATTTTGGCCATGATGAAACATTTGCGCAATTGAATAGATTTTATTATTGGCCAGGGATGAGGATGGATGTCAAGAAATTTGTCAACAAATGTAGAATTTGTCAGCACACAAAGGGAAAAAGACAGAATACAAGGTTGTATCAACCATTTCCATTACGAGAGAGGCCGTGGGACGTGGTAAGCATGGATTTTGTGTTAGGACTACCGAGGAAACAGAAGGGTTGTGATTCCATATTCGTGGTAGTCGAAAGATTCTCAAAAATGGCACATTTTATTCCGTGTCAGAAAACCAATGATGCAACATACATTGCAAATCTATTTTTGAAAGAAGTTGTTCGACTTCATGGTTTACCCAAGAGTATTGTGTCAAACAAGGATACCAAATTTGTTGGTCATTTCTAGAGGACGTTATGGAATAAGTTGGGGATGAATTTGTCTTTTATCTCAGCATATCAACCTCAGATGGATGGACAGACTGAGGTAGTAAATCGAAGTTTGGGAGACTTATTGAGGAGTTTAGTAGATGAACATCATAGTCAGTGGGATTAGATGCTGCCCCAAGCAGAATTTGCATATAATGACTCACCTAATAGAAGCACATGACAGAGCCCATTTCAGATAATGTATGGAATGCAGCCAAGAGTATCTGAGTTGAGAGACTTAGAGTAGAGTAAATTCAGAAGTTCTAGAGCGGAAGATTTTGCAACATAAATTCGAGAGCTCCATAGTAAGATTAAAGAGCGGTTGCAGAGTTCTAACTAGGAGTACAAGTGTAGAGAATATCAAATAGAAGAGAGCTTCAGTTCGAAGTGGGAGATCTAGTCTTAACACACCTAAGAAAATAAATGTTCCCAAGGGGAACATATAATAAGATGAAGATGAAAAATATATGGCCGTGTAAGATTATGAGAAAATTTGAGGCAAATGCTTATGAGATAAAATTGGCAGATGATGTGGGCATATCACTCATATTCAACACAGTAGCTTTGTATCCTTACAGAGAGGATGAAGTAGGAGGAGTGGATATTTAGAAGAAAATTTAGTGGGTCAAACATATGCCTGTAGCTGAAAAGCCACAGATGGAAAAGATCATTGATCAGAGAGTTAGTAAGAATAACCGGAGGAAGACATATTTTGAATACTTGGTTTAATGGAAGGGACACTCGATTGAGGATGCTAGTTGGGAGAGCAAAGCAGATATCCAGAAACATGGACAGACAGTGCAGGAGCTCATGGACAGGAGTCCATGAATTTTTTTCAGCTAGAGGAGTATGATGCAGGAGCATCGCTAGCAAAGCAAGCGCGAGTGGAGAACAAATGGATTTACACCAGCGCTCATTTTGAAGACATTTAAATTTCAAAAGAGGAATCATTTATGAAATATATGAAGAGACATAAGTGCTCTTAAATGTTCTTTGAAATTGTAACGCAGATCTTGAGCGGTTGCTCTCATCTATCAGTTGTAGGAAATTAATGCAATGAATGTAAAGTAGATGTAGGCTTTAATTTGATTACATAGCTTAAGGTTGTAGGAGGGAAAACTCGAGAAAGCTCCCTCATATGTATTGTATTGTATTAGATCATTATTCTCATAATATTGTTAGAAGCAAAAGAGAAAGAGCATAGGAGAGCAGAGGAGAACATAAATTGTATAAGTTGTTTGAGCAGATAGTTGTTGCTATAGAAACCATGTACATAAGCACTAGAATTAATATAAGAATGCTTTGATTCAAGCTCATGGTGTTATGGTTAATGTTTGCATCTATTTGAATGGTATGTTTATCGTTTTCTTATATGATTTGTTGTGCATTTGTTTCAGTGCTTTATGTGTATGATTTCATGTTGAACGTATGAAGTTTGTGAAAGGGAGAGTATGAGTTTCAATTGTTTCTCTTCCTGAGGATTCCTGCAAGGAGTGCATTGTCAAGACTCTGAGTTTTACCTCAGACAAGCATAGGAGAGATACCGTTTTTTTCATACTAGCAGAAGTGCAAGTATAGCACAGAGCCATGCAAGGTGTGTGTAGGCAAGTTGAAGTCTTAGACTTTTCCAACCTAGTGAGTGGTTGAAGGATTTTTGTAGTAAGGAGTGCACATAATTGGAGAGTTTATATAATCAAATATTATCATGAAAGTCGCAAGGAGTGGGCACAAATAACCCTGAGAAACCTTCATTTTGAAGCCAACGTTAAGATCAGGAGGGATAGAAACTTGGAAAGTTCAAAGGAATGATGAGGGTTGAATTCACCTCGCATAAATCAATCTTAGATGGGTGACTCCAAGTTATTTGGCCATGAGCATTGAGAACTTGAATGGACGGTTGAATTCTTCGGAGGGAGAAACATCGATTTTCCGTGGACCATTGGAATCAGTGGATCAACGAAGAGGTTAAGGCTGAGTTTCTTTTAACACTCGCAAGCTCGGGAGAGGTAGTAGCCATTGGATATGAATCAACGAGATTTTTTGGCTTGGGTTCTTTGAATTTTGTCATTTAAGAAGTTGAAAGTGTGGAGGAAGTCATTTTTAGGAATCCCCGATACGCGAAATCCTGACGCCATCTGGGCTGTCAGATTGTGGAAAGTTCAAGACCATTGATCCATAGCAAAGAAGTCACGAGTTTGCACTTCGGGAAAGGGAGAAGAGTTTGCATTGTGAACTCATAAGTCACAAAATCCAGACGTGTTCAAAGGTGGACCCCAAGACGTGACTAAGGTCACATGGTTGAGGCATAAGGGAGGAGTTTGATCCAGATTATTTTTGGCACGAAATGAGATCGGAGATATAATAAAGAAATGCACAGAGATATCGCAGATGTTCAATAATATAACAGAAATGTATCATAGATGCAACCATAAACACAGATATACATTACTACACGATTTATATTAATGAAATAAATGTACATAGACTGTAAAAATACAAAGTGAAAGACTCGCTAGAATGGTGGCAGCTTATCTCTGAGAAGAGATGTGACGGCTACTCACATACGCAAGAAGATGATTACAATGAGGCTCGGAAGGCATTTTTACAATAGAAAGGAATGCCAAAAGTCCTATACATCCAAAAACCTAACCCTAGGAGATGAAGCACCAAAAGTCATGTGGGCCCCGTTTGGGTAAGTTAGTACATTAACTTCCCGGGGTCGTAACTTTTGCATACGATCTCCGTTTTAGGCGTGTGATAGCTCGTTGGAAAGGTATTGTCAAGGAGATTAATTTTGGGGGATCAATAATGCCTTTGACTATAATTGAGAACCTATATCTTGAAA
>JASDQU010012876.1:0-17701 GCA_032191745.1 Picea mariana | reverse complement strand
TTGGTCACGTGGAGTGGAGGTTCGCACCTAGTGCTTCTTCGAGCATGCGTAAATTCTAAGAAGGACCTGTGGATTCATATGCATTTCAGGTTCCAGAGGGAACTAAAGATCCATTTCGACTTAAGGAAATAGACAGATTCAAATACTGGGAGGTCAAGCAAAACCTGTTGAGGTAGGGGTGTTGTGTCAGTAAGGAAATAAAGGAAGGTGTGTTGGGGAGAGGAAGACCTGCAAAGAGTGCAGAGATGATAGGCTAAGCTCTCGAGTTCAAGGAATAACTAAGGAACAAAATTTCTCGTCACAGGAAAATGGCTAGCAAGGTTATGATACAAGATGATAAACGAGGCTATCTCTCCTTGCTTGGTATCGTGTAAATTGTCTCCAAGATCCCACAGGAGGAGGAGAGTAACCTCCGTCCCTATTGTTGCTGAGATGGAAGAAAGGATTTTATCACAGAGCATCATGGTCTAGCTCAGGGGTGTCTAGGGGTAAATCCGTTAGGGGTGACTGAGCCTATGGTTGGGTGGAAACATGCACCCCTTTCAACAGTTGCTTCACATTATCTGGTTCTAATAAGTATTTTCTTGCTTTATGTATTGAACTGGAATAATGGATGAATGCATGGGTTTATATATATGTGTGTGTGTATTTATAAATGGTTTTATGTGTAGAATAGTCATGATATGTGTATGCATTCATCTCCATATGAACCTATGCTTATGACTGATAGTATGTATATCCTAGCTTAACCTTGAGGATTCTTGAAACATAAGCCTAGAAGATGGTCGAGTTAGAGATATCATGTCGAGTTGAACCTAACTTTCTGAAGAGGATACCTCTTTCAGACTCCTTGTTGTGTGACTAGGATTTCAGGCCCAAGACCTTAAGCATTTCATGATAAAGTTCAATTCTTGATAGGGGAGGTCTCTTCATTTGGAAGATGAGTGGATGAGATCTGTTCGATGGGACCCATAGGACCAATACCTAGGAACCTTAGGCTAAGCCTAAAAAAGTTATTTCCTTCTAACTTCAGAGCTCCACAAGTCCAGGACATCAAATTATTGTTAGCCCTCATAGTCATAAACTAACTGACGATGAATGAGAGTTACGGTTACCCTTAAGGTTGACTAACGTTAGGTAGTTCCCCAGGTGGATAGGTGAACCTATATGACCAACTAAACCGTAGATCGAGGGATCCTTCGGGTTCTCTCCCAATCGTCAATATACCAGGGACGTGTGGTGCTAGACCCCTTTAGTTCAAAGATTTGGGCACTTCGGAAGATAAGAGGAGTTTGCATCACAACACTCCCAAACGTCCAATCCCCGAGGTAACTAGAGTCGTAGATCTATAAACCTACGTGGTCGGATCTCGAACGTGAGATATGAGGAATGATTAGAAGTATGTCAGTCTGGGCTAATGTAGTGTAGTGACATCACCTAGGGTGACGTGGACCCCAACTTGACATGCCATGTGTCACCCGGATTCATGTGTATCACGTACCCTATAGGCCCATTGGAACGTAATACGTGTCACCCTGAACCCTCCTACGTGTCCAATCCTGATACGTGTCTGCCTAACCAATGTGGTTGGTGAAATGATCGAGACTTCAAGATTTTTGGGACTCTAGAGGATATGGAATGTAGTATGGTAGAGAGACCAAATGGTCCAAAGGCTGAAGCCACATGGTGAGCTTATGGGACTTCGGAAGTTCATAACTCCAGGTAGTCTCATGCGTAGATAGTATAGAGGTGTGAAGTGCCAAAGCGTTGAATCCCTCCACAACTGATATAGGACAAAGAGAGTAAGTCTAGTCATGGGATCAGGTGGTGGATGGTCTTCCACCGTGGACAAAGGAACTTACAAGCAACACCTGTAAGGTGGATCCACATGGACCTCAACCAATGAATTCCCGAAGAAATTCGGAAAGATATATCCATCAGTTTTGGGTTCTCTTTTGAGCATGGAGACCGTGGTTGGAAAATCTAGACAATAAAAGTGTAGTAGAAAACCCTGAATGAAGGGTTTGGTCACTTAAGGAGAATGAAATTTTGAGGCCCCATCCCTAGGAAATCCACTCAGGGGTCAGGTGCATTACACAGGCGCACAACGATCCAACCAAGGAATGGTTGCAACTTTAGTTCTACATCAAGGAAGAAGAAGTTAAAATGGCAATGCGGGATTGGAAAAATGACTGGAAGATCCCAGTTGTTGTAACCTAGGTCTACATCCCCTGCCTCTCCTCTCCTTTCCATATGCCTTCATCAAATTTTCCTCTTCTGGTTGGTTAAGTCTTTTTCCCATTACTAAGTATCTTGGTTCTTATTCGTTTTTGAGTCATTGCGCATCTTTTTCTCTATTTCTCGAAGGATAAATATATGTTGGATTGGGTTTGAATTAATTGTGATCATATTTTCCCATTGATTAAGCTCACCACAGGTCCACCAAGTCTTTTTGCATACGCAGGAAATACCTGTGGATAAACACAGCCACTCAGAACGGTCATATTTGGGCCAGGGTTGTTGAAATAAATAGGGGAAAGTTTCAATGGTGGAGATCTATCAAGAAAATCATATCAACGACTGTCGTCCATTTGGGGATGCAGAATTGCATAGATTTTAACATCCAGAGTCATCAGAAGATCTAAATCCCGAACTGTGGAAGACTCGAAGAGAATCTGGGCTGTTCATCTACCATGACACACAGGGACAGGTCATCCACTTCCACGATTTTCACTTCAGGAGTTTTCCAAGAACAAATATTCAAATCTCCAAAAGGGCCAAAGACCCGGAGTCTCGAAGTGAATTAGGACCATACATCAATAGAGACACGTGGAAGAAGATCGTCCACTTCGGGAGTTTTCCTTTGGGATATCTTCACACTTCACATTTGAAACTCCTGAAGCCCAAATCTCCGAAGTGAATTTGGACCATTCGTCGGCCATGATAGGCGACAACAGATCATTTACTTCGATGATTTTCCTCCAGGCGATTTGCAGGTTTCACATTCGAAATTCTCAGAGAACCAAAGACCCTAATTCTCGAAGTAAATCTAGACCATCCATCAGACAGGACACATGGCAACAGATCAGTTACTTTTGCGATTTTCCTCAAGGAAGTTTCGAAGCACTAACAGTTGAAACTCCTGAAGCCCAAAGTGTCGAATCACGTGGCAACCGACAGTTGATCCATGTGGCAACCAACAATTGAGACACATGACACACTCATGAGGTAGGACATGTGGAATTCATCTCGGGTCATTTGGTTGTGTCATTCACCCATTTCCTTGTGACACGTGTCACCATTATTTCCAAGACACCTCAGCAGTCGTGACATCATACGAAATGAGACCACCATGTCACTTTGGCGATTTTCCTCTAGGAGATCTTTGCGCTTGACATTTGAAACTCCCGAAGCCTAGACTTCCGAAGTGAACCTGGACCATTCATCCATCATGACACGTGGAGACAAATCATTCACTTCAAAGATTTTCCTCTGGGAGAAGTTTCATGTTTCACATTTGAAAGTTCCAAAGCCCGAACTTCCGAAGTGAATCTATACCATTGATCCTATGTCAACAAGAACTGTTGATCCATGCAACAGGTAAATATCACCCAGATCTCAGATTGTAATCATATCGACGGCTATAGTTCATTGTGGGGACACAAACTACATAGACGTTAATTTTCCAGAGCAGTCCCACAATTTAAACCATGGTTTTGTTGGAAGGGTACATGGCAACTTTTGGTAAATTGTAGGCCCAAAGGCGGTCTGAATTCAAACCACCCTTGAAAGCCTCCACAATCATGTGCTTGAATGACGTCAGATCATCATGTCACCTCACACATCATCTCTCCTCATCCCACTCCCTACTTTCTCTCCTCCTCTCACTTTGTGACATGTGTCTTCACATGTCACCTCATCTCGTCTTTCTATTGGACACCCATCTCCACTCATCCCGTCTTCCTATTGGACGCCCTCCTCAAATAACCTTGTCTTCCTATTGGATGCCCACCTCCATGACTCCTTGTTCACGGCCAGTCATCATAGTGTAAGAAAGGGGAAGAGTCAAGTACAGTCAACTCAGACCACGCTTAGCTTGTGAAATCTCAGACATAGATAGAGAGTCAATCTCCTTCATAGATCGACGCAGGTTATTTCCAACCATACAATAGAGTCAGTCTCCTTCATAGATCGACACACTTCAACAAGCTCTTCTCACATAGCCATTTATCTCTAGTAGCCTCCAACAACTCGCAGACATGCCATCGCTTGACAATAGATCTCTGCTCTATCACTCCAAGGCCTATTTTCGGACATTTAGTTCCTTCATCATGCATCAGTTCCATCTCGGAGATAGTATTAGTTTTATCTTGATTAAGTCCATCATTTTCCTAGACTAGATGCAAGAGTGGTATTTTGTGCGAGATAAGAATCACTCTTGTTCATTAATTTCATCATCTTAGTGCAGTTAATAATTTGATTTACATACAATTAGCTTAATTAAGGTCTCGGTCCCCTAAGGATGAGGACCTCTGCAACTTTTCTTTAAATAGTTATTTTTTGGATATTGTAAAGGTCATATATTTTTTGGAAGGAATAGAAATACAACAGACTGGTTGGAATATTTTTATGCATGGATTAAAGCTCTCTACCTAGTGAACATATTCTTTATGACAGTGTTTCGTTCAACTTCTTATGTGTTTTTATTCTTATCTTGAATACACTTTTTTGTTTGCGCAACGTGCTTTCATTTCCTTTCAGCTATTATAACATATGCAACCTATCAAACAGCTAATGCTTTGTTAAAAATTCATCTTTGCAACCTGTGGGAGTTACTGTGTTTTGATACATGTTTGATGTCTTGAAATATTATTTTGATTATTGAACTTATTACAGCAGATTATTCATTGAGTAGTTTGTTGTTTCTCCCTGTTTTATATTATTTCAATGATCTATCTTTTGTGTGCCATCAGCCAAGAAGGGCCCTCATCCATATCATTATTCCAACTGAACCTTTCCTTTATCTTGATAGAATAACCCTCTGACCAAAATTAAAAAAAATAATCTCTCTAACTGATAGGTGGCCTAGCTTTTCCCTTTAGCAGTTAGGTGTAGACCTTAGGACCAACATATTCTGGTGTCATTGTTGGGGAACGAAGTAACAAAATATCTTTCTGTGGGAGAAATAAAATTGATCATCTTTGACCTTTGATGGTGAACAAAGATCATACACAAAAAAACTGTCATCTTCCACCTGGCGACTTCACCGAGTAAAATTTAAAGAAGAAATATTGGCACCCAGAAAGGGATTCAAAGGATCCAAATCTGAAAAAAGAAAATCCAAGAAGGGTTATTATAACCCTGAGAATAATACAGTAGGCCCTGAGTTGGAAAGGAAACTAAGAAAATCCATTGTATCTCAGAGATACACTTCCCCCCTCAAGGGAAAAGATGCACACCAAGAGAATACTTCAAACCATCATCACGAGAAGCCTGAATTTGCTAGCCCTCAGAATCACAATTCCAATGGGGCTCATACATCTCCCACTCTCAATTACACTTCAACATCTAGTCCTGCATCCACTCCTGTATCTCCCATAAATTTTCAAATTCCTATTGTTCAAGCCATGGTTGTTAATAGGATGGATGTCATAATTGCTACTAGATATGCATCCTTAGTGATACCTGTAGTTTTACATGCACTCCCAACCATAGAATACATGAAATATCTACCAATATGTAATGGGGAAGGTGAAATAACTATTGAAGAGCATCTGGTAGCCTTTTACAGTTTTGCAGACAACTTTAACATTGATTATTCAGATGTGTGGATGAGGTTATTTATACAGAGTCTGGATGGGGAGGTCACAAAATGGTTCAGGATCCTTCATCCAACCTTCATTGCAGGTATCGAGTCATTGGACGAAGATTTTATAAAGAAATGTGGAGATAGGAGAGATTATCTCTATTACATCACTGAATTTGGGGCTCTAAAGAGAAAGAATGGTGAATCTATTTCAGACTTCACCAAGAGATTCAATAAAATGTATGGTATAATCCTAGATGAAATAAAACCAACTGAAGCCTCTGCCAAGATCACTTATGCTAATGAATTTGATGCAGAATTCTCCCTCCTCCTAAGAGAGAGAATATCAACCACACTATTATCCATGTAGGAAGCATCCATTGAAGTTGAATCTAATATTTTGGCATCAGACAGATTAAAGACTAGATTTGATAAAGAGAAGAAAAAATAGAGGATTCCCCTACCTCCTCTAACCCAGCTTCATCGGATCCCCAACTTGAAGAGATGACTAAGACTTTGAAGGATCTGAATTTTGAGATAGCTAAGCTAAAATGGGAATCCAAACAACCAAATAGAACTTTTCAAGGGGCTGGTAATAGAAATCAGAACCAATTCAGAAGGCCTAATGATGCTCCTCAAGTAATGCAGAGAGAAAGTAGAAATGTTGATGATCAAAGGGTAGTACCCCCTTTTCCAAAATAATTAGATCGAGGAGATAGATTAAGACAATGATGTTGTGGATGATACTAATGTACTTTTCAATGAGATGGATTTTTATATTAGTCACTTAACACAACAGGAATATGAGGTAGCACAATTGTCAAACCAATTTGATGATAAGATAGGAACAAGGAGTTATTCAAGGTCAACCCAAGAAGAAATATGATTTCAGGATGAGAAATGGAGCTTCCAAGGCCACCACCTCTGATCAAGGAAAACCAACAAAAGCTCCTTCCAAGATAAATCCAAATAAAGGTATGTCATCTAAAACTTAGTCATCTCCACTATCAAAATCTCTTTCCCCTTAAAAAAAGGAAGTTGATAAGACACCAACCTTTTTCATCCTAGAACATGAGCTGAGAAAAATCAAGATTCTTGTCTCTTTGACAGAATTGTTAAAAAATGAACCTTTTAAGAAATCCATCATGAAATTTCTACAACCCACTCCTTCTAGTGTATCTTCTGATGTCATTAGTCTACAAGATGAAAACCCAGCCATTACTGTGGGTCCACACATTGAGGATAGTTTTGATGCTTCTCCTCCTTTCTATATATCTTTGAATGTTCATGATAAGATCCTACACAACACCCTTATGGACTCAGGAGCCTCTCACAATGTCATGCTCAAAGTTGTTATGGAAGAACTAGGTCTGATATTACCAAGCCTTACCAAGACCTGTACTCCTTTGATTCTAAGAAAGTAAAATGTTTGGGATTGATAAAGGATATGGTGGTTTCTCTAACACAATTACCCATGAAGAGTATAGTGATGGACATTGTGGTGGTCGACATCCCCCCAAAGTTTGGAATGCTATTATCCAGAACTTGGGCTAAGAAGGTTAGAGGATCATTGCAAATGGATATCACATATGCCACCATTCGTGTGTTTGGTGGTGAGCACAGGATGCTATATAGAGAGGTAAGGTTAGCCTACATAGTCACTGATCATCAGAACCCAAGCAATCACCCCATTTATGTTGTTGAAGATGATATGGGTTCGTCTGTTTTTCATTTAAATGATGATGAACCTAAAATATCAGTCAGCCAACATAGAAATAAACCAATGAATGGTAAACAAGACAAGGTGTGGAAGATGTATTTCGATGGCTCTTCATCAAAAGAAGGATCTGGTGCAGGTATTCTCCTCATTTCCCCATCAGAAGAAGTAATAACCCTCTCTTATAAGCTGGAGTTTGAGACTACTAACAATATATCTAAATATGAAGCTCTGGTATTGGGATTGAGGGTTGCCAAAGACTTGACCATTGATTGTTTAACAGTTTTTGGTGATTCTGAGTTGGTCATCAATCAAGTAAGAAATATCTATCAAACTAAGAAACAGAGGCTCAAGCAGTATAGAAATGAGGTATGGGACCTGATTGATAGTTTATTTCTAGCATTTAACCCCTCTTTCATTTCCAGAGAACAAAATTAGAGAGCTAATTCTATGGCCTTAGATTCCATCACGTTCAGGCCTCCCATTGGCCCAAATATTAAATATCAGGTGGAAATCAAACATAGAACAACCATACCATACAACATAAAGCACTGGCATGTCTTTAGTGACGATTTGGAGTTGTAGAGATTTCTTCACACCATTGTTGAATTCTCCAATATCTCAATTGATCAAGAAAGTCAAGAACATGAAAATGAGAAATTAGAATATCACCAATCTTCTCATCTGTTGAAGACAGTGGCTGGTCATGATATTTTAGAACTGAAAACCAACCATATTCCAAAAGGAATAGTGCCTTTGGAAATATTGCTTGACAGTAGTGATGTTTACAAAGGAAATACAATGAAGGATCAAGAACAAGAGGTGACGGGGTGCAATATTGGGACCATTGAGAATCCCAAGATCATTAAGTTGTCCAAAGCATTAGCTGCAGAACAAAAAGACAGGTATGTCAGTCTCATTAAAATGTTTGTTGATACTTTTGCATAGTCCTATGAATATTTGAATACTTTTGATACTGACATCATCCAGCACAAGATGGCCCTACAAACTAGCTCCAAGTCGTTCGGACAGAAGATTAGACAATTTAATCCCATATTAATGTCCATAATTGAGAAAGAGATAAAACGAATGTTGGATGCCAAGATTACTGTACCATTGAGGTATTCCAACTGGGTGGCCAACTTAGTACCCATAAGGAAGAAGAGTGGGGAGATATGCTTGTGTGTTGATTTCATAAATCTAAACAAGTGTTCTTTGAAATACAATTACCCCCTCCCCAAGATGGACCATATTTTACAAAGGTTGGTAGGTGCGCACAAAATTTCCTTGTTGGATGGATACTCTGGTTATAACCAGATAGAAGTTTGTGAGGAAGATAAAGAAAATACAATGTTCACCACCCCATGGGGAACATTCATGTATGACAAGATGCCCTTTGGTCTCATGAACACAGGGGCCACTTTTCAGAGGGCCATGGACATTGCTTTTGTGGGGGAAAAAGACAACTTCATGGTCATATATCTAGATGACATTACCATTTTCTCCAAGTCTGATGAGGAACATTTGCAGCATTTGGAGCAGGTATTCAAGAAATGCAAAAGGTACAGGATATCTCTCAATCCTAAGAAGTCTCACTTTTCCATGCCAGAAGGGAAGCTCTTGGGCCACATCATATCAGAGGGAGGCATAAATATTGATCCAAAGAGGGTTTTTTCCATTCAACAAATTGAAATTCCCAGGAATAAAAGGGTTGTCCACTCTTTTATTGGTAAGATAAACTTCCTCCGATGCTTTGTGCCAAATTTTGCTGAAATTTTGAAGCCTATTACTAACAAGTTAAAGAAATATGTTGTGATAAAATGGTCCTTTGAGGAGAAATCATATTTCCAAACAATCAATAAAGCTTTAGTTGAAGCACCTATATTGGCCAGCCCCAACTATACCAAAGATTTCCTCAAAGGAAACAATTGTTGTTGTACTACTGCAGAAAAACGAGGAAGGGCATGAACAGAAAATAGTCTTTTTTAGCAAATCCCTCCGAGATGTTGAGCTCAAGTATGATATATTAGAGAAGTAGGCTTATGCACTGGTCAAAGCACTTAACACCTTCAGGGTTTACGTGCTACAGTCTAGCATAATGGCCTTTTTTCCTTGCAGCTGTGTCAAAGAGATTCTAGTCCATCTAGACAGCGAGGGGAAAAGAGGAAAATGGATTGTCAAGTTGTTGGAGTATGATTTGCACATAAATCCCACCCAGCTGATCAAGGGGAAAGGACTGGCCAAATTGCTATCAGAATCAAACTGCAAGGTGATAGAGTTGTATCAAATCTTCACCCAATCAGATGCACCCATCATACAACCTAGACAAGACAACTTACAGGTATTTGAAAAATATTGCTCATCACCTTGGTATAAAAACATCATCTATTTTGTACAACATTTTGAATGTCCACCAGAGGTGAAGAAGACGAAGGCAGGGTCTCTCAAGTTCAAAGCCATCAAATTCTTCATTTCAAACCAGAACCTGTATTGGAGAGAACCTGTTGGCATCCTATTAAGATGCCTTGATGAAAATGAAGCTAAACAACTCACAATAGAAATGCACAGAGGAGTGTGTGGAGGGCACCAACATTGGAAAGCCACAGTTCTCAAGATACTAAGGGCAGGATATTACTACCCACCCTTTTCTCTGATGTGTATTCCACTGTTAGATCCTGCAATGAATGTCAGATTTTTGCAGGGAAGTAGAAGTTACTATCACTACCCCTGAAACATATCAAATCCAGTAGTTCATTTTAGCAATGGGGGTTAGACTTAATAGGCGAAATAAATACACCCTCTAGTGGACAACACAAGTGGATCCTCACTGCCACTGACTACTTCACCAAGTGGATTGAGGCTGTGCCCACCAGGAATGTCACTGACAAGGTAATCATAAATTTCCTGGAAACTAATATTTTTTCTAGATTTGGTTGCCCCAGTAAGCTTGTAATAGACAATGCCCAAGATTTCAAGTCCAAATCCATGATTGACGTTTGTGGCAGTCACAAAATTTCCTTGACACATTCTACACCCTATTACCCTCAAGGAAATGGCCTGGAAGAATCAACAAACAAGACTCTCATCAGGATCATCAACAAGTTGTTGACTGAAAGAAAGAAGTCCTAGGATTATAAACTCAAATATGCCTTATGGGATGACAAGATCAACACTAAGAAGTCTCTGGGAACCTCACCATTCCAGATTGTTTATGGCATAGACGTTGTTTTTCCTACTCAGCTCAGTATAACAGTCCTAAAATTCTTGTAGGAGGATATTCAGGAACCTAATGACATCCAACGGAGAATCTTCCAAATTATATAAGTTCAACAGAGAAGAGAAGCACTTGATCAGAGAAATGAGGCATACCAGAGAAAGATCAAATCAGCCTTTGATAAGAAAACCAAGAAGGAGATTTTTCAGGAAGGGGAACTGGTTTTGAGGTGGGATGCTAGAAGGGACGACAAGTCCAAGCACGGTAAATTTGACAACCTCTAGTTTGGCCCCTTTAAGGTGATTGAATTTCTAGACAACAACACGTTCATTCTGCACAATCTAAATGATATAGATATCTTGGGAGACCCAGTAAATGAGCGCTTCCTGAAACACTTCTTTGTTTGAGGATGGGGGAAGGT
Organism: Picea mariana; assembly: GCA_032191745.1. Classification (NCBI taxonomy): domain Eukaryota; kingdom Viridiplantae; phylum Streptophyta; class Pinopsida; order Pinales; family Pinaceae; genus Picea; species Picea mariana. The sequence continues at coordinate 6,543 of JASDQU010012876.1, read as the reverse complement.
CCCTCTTGTACCATAGACGCTTTCCTTTATTGTTTCTTTTGATTAGTTAGTTGTGTGTGAATAAAGACTCCATAGCCCAACAAGGCACTTGGGTGTAGTTTTAGTTTTTATTTCAATAAAATGCATGGTTGAGGGACAATAACAGATATGCAGGGATGACAGACAAGAAACGAAGGTAAGTGATGAAAGGGAAGAGAAATTATCTAATCTCAAGGCACCGATATACAGTTCTTAGCAGCTCATAGGGACGAGCTATCCCCAGTTGGAGCCAATGTTGTAACCTAGGTCTACATCCCCTGCCTCTCCTCTCTTTTCCATATGCCTTTATCAAATTTTCCTCTTCTGGTTGGTTAAGTCTTTTTCCCATTACTAAGTATCTTGGTCCTTATTCGTTTTTGATTCGTTGCGCATGTCTATCTCTGTTTCTCGAAGGATAAATATATGTTGGATTGGGTTCAAATTAATTGTTCTCATATTTTCCAATTGATTAAGCTCACCACAGGTCCACCAAGTCTTTTTTCATATGCAAGAAATGCCCGTGGATAAAAACAACCACTCAGAATGGTCATATTTGGGCCAAGGTTGCCGAAATAAAGAGGGGAAAGTTTCAACGGTGGAGATCTATCAAGCAAATCATATCAACGACTATCGTCCATTCAAGGATGCATAATTGCATGGATTTTAACATTCAGAGTCATCAGAATATCCGAATCCCGAACTGTCGAAGACTCAAAGAGAATCTAGGTCATTCATCTACCATGACACGCGGCAATAAGTCATCTACTTTGGCAATTTTCACTTTGGGAGTTTTCCAAGAACAAATATTCGAATCTCCCAAAGGGCCAAAGACCCAAAGTCCCGAAGTGAATTAGGACCATACATCAACAAAGACACATGGAAGCAAATCGTCCACTTTGGGAGTTTTCCTCCAGGAGATCTTCACGCTTCACATTTGAAACTCCCGAAGCCCGGATCTCCGAAGTGAATCTGGACAGTTCGTCAGCCACAACATGCGGCAAAAGATCAGTTACTTCAGCGATTTTCCTCTGGGCGATTTTCAGGTTTCACGTTCGAAAGTCCTGGAGAACCAAAGACCTGAAGTCCAGAAGTAAATCTAGACCATCCATTAGATGGGACACGTGGTGATAGATCAGTCACTTTGGGGATTTTCCTCTGGGAAGTTTCGAAGTGCTAACAGTTGAAACTCCTAAAGCCCGAAGTGTCGAAGCACATGGAAACCATCAGTTGAGACATGTGGCAACCAACAATTGAGACATGTGGCAACCAGCAATTGAGACATGTGGCACACTCATGAAGTAGGACATGTGGCATTCATCTTAGGTCATTTGGTTGTTTCATTTGCCCATTTCCTCGTGAAACATGTCACTGTTCTTTCCAAGACACCTTAGTAGTTGTGACATCATACGACATCAGACCGCCACATCACTTCGACAATTTTCCTTCAAGAGATCTTTGCCCTTGACATTTGAAACTCCTGAAGCCTGGACTTTCGAAGTGAATCTGGACCGTTCATCCATCATGACACGTGGCGACAAAGCATTCACTTCAAAGATTTTCCTCTGGGAGATGTTTCATGCTTCACATTCGAAACTCCCGAAGCCCGAACTTCCGAAGTGAATCTAGACTGTTGATCCCAGGTCAACGAGAACCGTCAATCCTTGCAGCAGGTAAATGTCACCCAGATCTCGGATCATAATCAGATCGATGGTTATAGTTCATTGTGGGGATGCAAACTACCCAGACGTTAATTTTCTAGAGTGGTCCTGCAATTTAAACCATGGTTTTGTCGGAAGGGTATGTAGCAGCTTCTGTTGAATTGCGGGCCCAAAGGTGGTCTAAATCCAAACCACCCTTGACAGCCCCCGCAATCACGTGCTTGAATGACGTCAAATCATCGTGTCACCTCACACATTATCTCTCCTCATCCCACTCACTACTTTCTCTCCTCCTCTCACTTTGTGACATATGTCTTCACATGTCACCTCATCCCGTCTTCCTATTGAACGCCTGTTTCCACTCATCTCATCTTCCTATTGATGCCCACCTCCATGACTCCCTGTTCATGACCAGTCATCACAGTGAAAGCGAGGGGAAGAGTCGAGTAAAATCAACTCAGACTATGCTTAGCTTGTGAAATCTCAGACACAGACAGAGAGTCAGTCTCCATCATAGATCGACGCAGGTTAGTTCCATACGCACTTCAGCAAGCTCTGCTCACATAGTCGGTTATCTCTAGTAGCCTCCAATAGCTCGCATACATGCCATCTCTTGAAAACAGAGCTCTTCTTTGTCACTCCGAGGCCTATTTTTGTCCATTCAGTTCCTTCAGCATGCATCAGTTCTGTCTCAGAGACAGTAGTAGTTTTATCTTGATTAAGTCCAACATTTTTCTAGATTAGATGCAAGAGTCGTCTTTTGTGTGAAACAAGAACCACTCTTGTTGATTAATTTCAGCATCTTAGTACAGTTAATAATTTTATTTACAGACAGTTAGCTTAATTAAGGTCTTAGTTACCTAAGGACGAGGACCTCTGCAACTTTTCTTTAAATAGTTATTTTTTGGATATTGTAAAGGTTCAATATTTTTGGGAAGGAATAGAAATACAACAAACTGGTTGGACTCATTTTATGCATGGATTAAATGTCTCTACATGGTGAACATATTCTTGACGACGGTGTTTCGTCAACTTCTTATGTGTTTTTATTCTTATCTTGAATACAGTTTTTTATTTGTGAAACGTGCTTTCATTTCCTTTCAACTATTGTGTGACTTATTTTTACTGATACACAACCTGTCAAACAACTAATGCTTTGGTGAAAATTAGTCTTTGCAATCTGTGGGAGTTACTGTGTTTTGATACATGTTTGATGTCTTGAATTATTATTTTGAGTATTGAACTTCTTACAACAGATTATTCATTGAGTAGTTTGTTGTTTCTCCTTGTTTTCTATTATTTCACTGGTCTGTCTTTTGTGTGCCATCAACCAAGGAGGGCCCTCATCCATATCATTCTTCCAACCCAACCTTGCCTTTGTCTTGATAGAATAAAACTTTGACCAAAATTAAAAGAAAAAATCTTTCTAACTAATAGGTGGCCTAACTTTTCCCTTTAGGAGTTAGGTGCAGACCTTAGGACCAACACAAATCATCACCAAGGAGATTCCAAAAGGAAAGGAGGTAGAATTAGGGCTAGCTAAGACACCTACGGGAGAAAACGTTGCACCTAAAAAGTTGACACAACAGGGGAATCCCAGTCAGAAGTCAACGCAACAAAAGAAGGGCACAATGCCAAAGAAGGATGCGCAAGTAGGTAAAAAGGACACTGCCCCGACATAGGGTGAATAAGGAGTGGGGGACAGAGCAACACAAGAAACTCCCTCGGCAGCCACCCCACAAGAAATAGGGCCACCCAAGAGGCCAATTATACAGACAGGGGGGCCGCGCAAGAAGGCCAAGGCTCATAAGAAGCTACCCGAATACACCATTACCGAGGACAACGCCGACCTCATCGAAAAAAGAGTACAAGATCGTGCAACTAAGGAATTCAAAGATTCCCAGAACCAACGAGGGAGAATACAAAATGAGTTGGCAGACATAAGGCAGGTACTAAAGTAAATAAAATCAGCACAAAGGCCTAAAAGGGGAACAAAACCCTTCCCCACAACAACAAAAGTATAGGCAAGGATTGCGCCAAATGAGGAAGATACCATCCAGACCATCGCGCAGGCGAGTCCAAGCTTCCAAGTCACATTAGAGATGTTGTAGATGGAAAAAATAGTAGCCTAGACACCACTAAAGGATCTAGCATAGTTAGAGTTGGTACTAGCAAGGATACCAACCAAGGCATTGTACAAGTTTCAAGTCAGTGTCGCGCAGGAAGTGTAATCAAATGTAAGGACGGATGTAGAAGAATTGTAGGAAACAAAGAATGGAAGGGACTCCTTGGAATTGGTAGTCGAGCAGGTCAAGCTTGAAACAAAGGAGTAAAAATAATGCGTAGATAGAATGGAACATGGATTGACAACAATTTATAATCACATACCATACAGTGCATAAGCAACAGACATAAGCGCAGAGGAGAAGATCAATCCAATTGCACAAATCATTGATTAGTATAGACAAGATATTGAAGAGCTAAAGGAAAGGATTAACCCTACAAATCCTCCATAGGTCTGAGAGGAGAGGACACAAGAAGATGCACTCCAAATAGAGGAAATGGAGAAGCAAGAAAACACAACAGAATAATTGTTCGACAGAGTCGTGCAGCTCTAGACAACATTGGAAGAAGACAAGCAGGTTCAATAGTGGGACCAAGAAGAGGAGACAACCAATGCATCCATACAAGAGCTCAAACAAAGGAATGAAGTGATGAGCATCACAGAGTGTCTGAAGGGCACCTAGGACATGAAGAAGATGTAGTCAGAATTGAAAACCACACAGAGAAAGAAACAAGCAAGACAAGTAGAATTGTAATCCCTCCAAAAACAAGCATCTCAGATGATTGTGCACTTGAAGGAGGAGAAGACTAACATAGTATAGACACAAGCAGAGTGTGGAACTTTGATATAGGAGGAGATAACAACATAGTCTATAGAGGCGCTAACAAACAAAGTTGCGTAGATGAGAGAAAAAGGAAAGGAACTAACAAAAAAGTTATTTAGCTTAGACAGGGAAATGCAAGAAGCGCGCACTACCTAAGTGGCTCGGAATGAGCCACATTTGAATTTTGGGGGCCTGTTGGGCGCACGCCTATTTTGAGGAAATACCCAATTTTGGTAAGGAAAGGCCTAATTTTGGAGAAGAACAACTGGCAGGAAAAGAAACACATGTGAGGAAAAGAAGCATGCAAAGATGGAAAGCATGCAAGGCATGCAGGCAGGAAAACCTAACCATGCACCAATTATATCTCAAAAATACTAAGGTTCTTACAAAAATCTATAATTACTCTAAATGTAAGTTTAGAGAAGCCATCAAGATTATTAAGTAGAAATTAGATCTCATTTTTGTATCAAAGAAGGATTCATTATAATAATAATAATAATAAATATTAATAATACAAATTACATAATAGATCTAATGTAGTTCCCACCACTATATGAACAACATTGATAGTAATGGATCTGCAATTCCCTCAAACGATTTTTTGTGTCCTAATGATGAATTATGTTTTAGGTTAAAAACGTTGACTATAATTTCCAAACTCGGATAACCATACTCAAACCCTGCATGTAAGATGTATTAAACGTATGATTTCTTGGGGTTGATAAAAAGGTTTAATCCAATCTAATTAAGAATATTTTATAAATAATATTTTAAGGTGATGTTAATAATAAGATTGAAGAAAATAAAATTAAAAAAAATTACAATGAGCTCATCAATTTTCACGTTGCATTTTTAGTGAAAAGTATTTTTTCATAACATAAAGGTATATATATGGAATATACTATTCCCTTCTTAATTTGTGATGTATTAAACTTATACATAATTTAATTTCTTTGCACCTTCCCCCGATGTTTGAGTGATTGAACCGTAAATATATCTCTTTCCTCTTTCCTCCATGACTTGTTTAACGATTTCATGCATACAAATTCTCATCGACCATTAGCATAAGTGCTTTTAAAATTTTAAAATTTTTGAGTTAATTCTTTTCTCCGGTATTTGAAATATTAGTATGTAGGTTTTATGTATTTCATTCTTTGGAATGTAAAATATGTAGATTTTATGTATTTCATTTCTTGGAATGAAAAAAATTAGGGTTTGTGCATTTTATGCTTCAAGTACAATTGAAGTATTTTCCAAACCATCAGGTCTAGAAGAGATTCCACAAATTCCAAATAAGACTCTTTTAAAACCTAATTTTAGATATGAAAAATAAAATTTAAGCCAACAAAGTCATGTTTACAATTCTTTCTTCTTGAACATGTGCAAATCTGTAAAATTAATATTTGATATGAAAAATGAAAAATAACTTAAGTCAACACAATTTTTCATTCTTTTTCTATAAACCTAGTCTTAGATATGAAAAATAACCTAACAACTCTATTTTGTACAAATCTTAAGCCTATGTGAGTTTGTAAAATTATTTTTTGATATGAAAAATAATATAAGCAAACAAAGCTACACTTTTTCATTCTTGAACTTGTTTTCATACAATTGATTCTCTACTTAAAAAATTCAATATTAGCATTGTAGTGAGGCTTCTCTTTATCGATTTTAGAGTCTTGTGTTATTTTTTTTTCAAGGCCCTGCATAACTTCAACATACACTTTGTGTTGATGTAGAACTATGGAATAAAGGTAACAATTCTTTCTTCTTGAACATGTGCAAATATGTAAAATTAATTTTTGATATGAAAAATGAAAAATAATTTAAGCTAACACAATTTTTATTCTTTTTCTTTAAACCTAGTTTTAGATATGAAAAATAACCTAACAACTTTATTTTGTACAAATCTTGAATCTATGTGAATTTGTAAAATTGTTTTTTGATATGAAAAATAACATTTAAGCAAACAAAGACTC
>JASDQU010012875.1:116138-131191 GCA_032191745.1 Picea mariana | reverse complement strand
CTTTCAACATTTCTTGCCACCTTAAATGCATTCTCCAATGATTTGGGTTCCCAAAGGCGAACTTCATGTTGAATGTTATACTTTAAAGTTCCTATGAATACATCAATCAAGTGCTCATCTAGAATATATGTTACCTTTATATTCAATCTTTGGAAGTTCTCAATGTACTCTGTAACTGAACCCTTTTGCTTTAGATTTATCAATTGGCTAAAGAAGGTATTTCTCCTTGTATCCTCATAGTGTGCTATCATTTCTTCCGTGAAAATTGTCCAAGTGACGAGTGATTTGAGAGAACAAAGCCATCGATACCATAGAAATTGATTCGGTTCTAAATATAAAGAAGCAATTCGTACCTTTTGTGTATGTGGCACATTATGTAGATCAAAGAATTGCTCCATCTGAAGTATCCATGTGATTGGGTCCTTGACTTCAAACTTCCTCATATTGATCTTAGGAACGTGGTTGGTCTTCAACCCAAAGTTGGAATTTCTCCATTCTTGATTCACCTTCCTTGTGTCCTCATCATGAATTTCATGGGATACATTTTCACTTTCAGGTGTCCTCTCTATTATGAAATTTTTCAATCCTTCCATGATCTCCCCTTTTAAACCCTCCATCATCTCTTGTAGTTCATCTTTTGTTACTGTCTTCTTTTGTAAATCATTTATGTCCCTACGCATTTCTTAACCTTCATCAAGAGTCCATGTAGGATTATCTAGAAGCTTATTTGGTGTATAAGTTCCCTTTTTGGGTGGCATGTTGGCCAAGTATCACTTTTGAACCTTGATTTTGAGGTGGTTCTGCTAGACAATATTTCTTTTGTTGTATCTCCAAAGTTTCGGCCCTTCTGGGTATGAAACTTTATTTTTTGTAGTTCTCTGATATTTCTTCTCTACAATGCCATAGGTCTGATCAAAATTGGATGTGCCAAGTGGAATTTACGGTAACTTCCCCACAACTTGCTGATTTTTGTCCTTTCCGAAAGATGTCACTTGTATAGCGTCCCCCGCACAAAATAATTGATATAAAATTATGAAACTCATACCAGAAATACTGCAGACTGTCCTCTATCCAATGCAACCAGTCTCACTCAATTTGTATACCCTAGGAAGAATTTATGATTTTTTTACCTGGAACACCTTCTTGAGACTAGTCAATAGGACTAGTCAGATAACCTATCTTCCACAGGGTGTATCTACAAATGTAAGATGACCCAGAAGATGAAATTTTTACCATATATACCTTACTAATTTCTGTGAATATCCTCCAGATTTTAGGGTCTGAAACGTTATAGAAAAAAAATTATAGCGAAAATTTCACAATGACTCAGTTCAGGATGATTCCAGAACCCTATCTTGCACAGGTTGTATCTCCGAAATTATAAGGCCTCGAGAGATGAAATTTTAACCCAATGTACCTTGATCTATCTACTAAATATCCTCCAAGTCGTTCCTTTTGAAACATTGTAGAAAAAAAATTATAGCGAAAATTCCAAGGTGTCTCAGATGTAGTAGCGAAACCCCAAGACCTTGAGCTCTGATACCATATGTTAAGAACCAAATATCAATATAGCATAGAAAAAACTTAGAATAAGTACTCAACGCCTTGAAAAAGACATAAATTCAGATAATAATCCTCTTCGAGGGGGCAACCTCCTTATGCCCACATAAATGTACAATTTCAAGATGATTCCAAATGAAAATGTCTCCTTGGTATATATAGGAGACTAGGAGGTATAATTACAACTAATGGAATAAATCCGACATAAATAAAATAAAATTACTAATGTAATATGCCCCAATTAAGGGTTAATGAGCCAATATTAGGGCTTAACAACCTCATTCTGGGTTCTGAGTGGAAAGTTACAACACCCACATGCTGAAATTTCCACTTTCTTGTTGCTTCAGAATCACTTTATTAACTTCTAAAAAATTTTAGAACCCAATTCAAAATTATGGGTGGATAGATGTCTTCTCTTGCTCAAGAAATTTCTAACAACTATTAATTTTCTCAAAATCGAGCTCCGAGTTGAAAGTTATGGTCTAGATAAGTTTACGTTGTTTTACCCAATTTATCCATGCATGTTACAAGTGTCTTGTTTCTCTTATTGCACATTTCCAGGTACTCATAACCCGATTTGGACTCCACCTCTAGCTTCTATGGGTCATAATCTTTCCATCGATTGCTTCTATGACCCAAACGGACTTCAGAGCAAGGAGTTATGCCCTCTGAAAGTAATCTGGTGCCAAAATTTTTACCCTTATTGTTTTGGCTGTAACTTTCTCATGTGAGCTTCGTTTTTCGAATAGTTATCTCATTGGATAGCTCTCTATGGGTTATTTTATTTTAGCTGCAAAGACAAAGTGTACCTTGGTACACTGGTATAGTCTGTTCTCGGGGGTTTTGACTAGCTAAAAACGTCGTTAAGGGCCTCAAAATCACCCTGCAAGTTAATGGCCTTCAAAAACCACAAAATTTCACATAAAACTTACTATTTTACTATCGTAACAGCCCTCTAAATCTGAACCATTGATCTCAAATCACGTGGAATATGAGTAGTTGATATATGCTTCATTGGCCATCAGGGACCGTCGTTCTCCTTTGGGCACGCACAATGCTTTCTCCATACTATCGACCCAACCGTCGACCATCGGCCAACTCCCCGATGATCGATTTGTACCCAACTCTAAATCGCTCGATCGATCATCGATTTTCGACGATCTTCATCGGCGAATGAAAGTTCGTCACTAAGTCAGCCGACTCCCAACCATCGACCCATCAGTGATCGACGATCCTTGAGGAGTGTCGAAAACACTCCCTCAAATCGACCTGACCATCAGTCATTGACCACTTCTAGGTTGATGTGGAATCTACTGACATGGCATGACACATAATCCTGAGGTGTCAACTTCGGTGATGTGGCATGACACGTGGATGATGACGTAATCATTCTCTTTTCCTTCATCGATGATCGGCCACTTCTCTTGGACAAATGAAAACTCTCATCACAATCCACCAATCCCTGATTCATCGGTCATCGATGATCAACAGACCCCTGGATGCATGAAATTTTCGTCGAATTATTTTGATCCCCAACCATCGGCCATCGGCAATCGAATATCCTCTCTAAACACGTGAAACTTTCATCAAATCATGTCGATCCCTGACCAACAACCATCAACAAGTTTTGTTGGTGAACTTTGACACTTTCAAAATTTGGCCAAAATTTGTCGATCCCCGACTATCGGTCGTCGATGATAAGAGACTTATTTTGGCCAAACTCATCGATCCGAACTTCAGCCTTAAACAAGTTCAAATGCCAAACTTCAAACACTCCACAAATCTCGTCGATCTAACCATCGACCATCAGCGAAATATTTTGATGAACTCCAACACTTGGAAAATTTTGAGCACAATCTAGGTGAATCTGGACCGTCGATTTACTTCAACTTTCAACCGCCGAAATTGAATCTCAGTCCTTTATTTGTTCAACCTTCCAAACTGTTGAAATCTTACTAAAAAAAAAATTTTATCAAAGTTAAACTTGGTCGTTGATCTCGCGATCAAACGCGATCTCGATTGTCGGTTTACCAAACTACCTATAACTCTACAACAACCATTAAAATGTGAAATTTGGCCATTCCAAGTTGAATTCGGCCCTGCAACTTTGAATATTGGTTCCATTAAACTCCTTAAATAGTTTTGATTCAATCTAACATGAATCTTGACCACGAATTTGGGGATTTAACTCCGATTTTCTTCTGATTTTTTCCCAAATTCACATAGACCAAATTTGCGACAACGAATTTACTCAAATTCACACTGGTTGTTGGCCCATATGGTTCCATTGTTGAACCAGTAGCTCTAATACCATTTTGTAACGTACCCAGCCCCTAGTTGGGACACATCACTGCTAAAAATGACCCCATAAAATTCCTGATATTAAATCAAATGTGGAAATAATCACACAACATGACTACTAAACTCAAGTAGTTGTCTATACTACTTAAAAAATGTAAATACAATTGCTTAACTATGCATATAAACAATTAAATAACATACAAAAATATTCAACCATATAAACAGGGATTTAAATACATCATTTTTCTCCCAACAAGCATTTATAACCAATAGAACTCCAAGTAAAATGCACAGCAAATATATATCAACATTTAACACATCAACACATCAGATAAGAACACTTATCTTATACAAGTATGCAACCCTCTACAAAGGACGAACATTCCTCCCAACCATAGCTTTGTTGTTCCAGTTCTCAACAGCAAGACACCCTTTAGTTAGGGCTATGAATCCATAAGAGATGGTGGTCCCTAAGGTTGGCTAATGTTCCCCTCTTAGAAGTTAAACTCATAGCTAATTCCATTCCACCAGCTCACTTCCCCTCAACCTGTACAACCCAAGGGATGGAATCCCCCTTCACTGGTCACAGTCCCTCAGCCCTTTGTACTCCCCTCCAGGGCTTCCAACACAAGTTTGACATGAATTTTACTTAATGGGACCTCAGGAATTCTACAGTTGCAAACACAAATTCTCCCATCAGCAAAACACATGCTTCTTCGGTGAATCTCGAGCAGCACACCACTCCCAAACACACATCCTCTTTCTTCATGAGATTACAACTCCAAATAACAACCAAACATTTCCATAATATATACCTTCGAGCTCCCACACCTAGAACTCCATTGCTGGCCAGAAAACTTCATGTAAAAACAACTCTCTATGCAAAAACGTGAATGTGCCAGCATGGTCTCTATCCATATGAATTTCCTCTCTTTCTCTTGCTTGCTTGGCTTGCACTCTTCTCCAAGATGATTGTACTCATCCCCCATGCTCTCAATAACTATGGAAGTGTCTCTCACACCAACCCTCTTACATGAATTCAATGATTGGGCTCTAGAACACTCAACAACTAATGGAAAGTTCATGGTAAGGATAATTTAGAGAAAATAAGAAATGGGTTTTGGTTTAATGGATATGGGTAACTCTCCCCCTTGGACACCTACCGTCTCTTTTGGATACTTAGCCCCCAAATCTTCGTTTGTGTCCATCAACAGTTGGCGATACATTTTATTTCATTATATTCAATTTACATCATTTACATATTACATTGCTTTGGCTCTCGGCTATATATATATACCCACAGGTCCAAGGATCAAGATCTTGTAAAACTTGATTTGAAAGACCCCCAAAATCGGCCTTCATCAAATATACTTAACTAGCACTAGAAATCTTTAATCTGATACAGGTACAACTAGTGATCTCTCACTAGTATTTTTAAAGATTATCTTTGTTCATAATTGTTTTTAATTATCTTGTTATATGTACTTAAATTACCCAAAGAGATTATTGTTGGAAAATGTTTTCTTGCTTCTATATATCCTATACTACTATAATGCAATGCTTCTTAAAACTATAAGGCTGAGACAATATTCAATTTGTTGAGTAATTTTTTCATGCTCAAGTTTTCCTCTTTATTTTTTGTGGGTGATTGAGAAGAACATTGTATGTCTCTCTCTTAAATGCCATGAACATTTACAAAATGTGTTTTTTTCATCTCAAATAAAAATGTAATTTTGTTTCCAAAGAAAATAATAAGAATAATATGGCCATATAATTATAGATATTATTCCTTGTCAATACTTGTTTTGACTATGTATTTTCCATGTGTAAATGTTTCTTGCTTGTATATATTGATTTTGAGCCTTGAATCCCAATAAGAAATAGCCTCTTGGACCATAAACTTATTTTGAAATGAAAAACAAAGGGAAAAGCAGTATGAGGAAGAGGTTGTTTGTCAATACTTTATTACGACCCAAAATATGACTAATCCATATCCCACTAACCCGTAACCCCTTGACAACCACCAACTAATCTACCCCTTACCCTCAACTGACCCCTAACTCTCACTATCATGTACATGCTCCCCCTTGGGACACTAATAATGTTTGACCCTATCCCTTAATTGATCGCTAACCTACTAAACCTTAAACCCCTAATGCTCTAACCTCGAACTACCAACCCTTACCCATTTACTGTGTATCAACTTTAAACCTTAGCCACTAACCAACTAAGACTCCTAACCCTTATCCCAATAACCCCTAAATAACTTACCAATAACCCCCTAACCCTTATCTTGTTGATCCACACATAGCAACTAAACCATATATGTCTACCCTTTGACCCACTAACCACATTAGGAGATTGTTTTTTTTTTCTTTTTCTTCTGAAATTATTTTGAGTTTCAACGAACTCTCATGGTTGTCATTCATTAGTAATGATGGCAATTCTCTAATAAAGAACCCTTGGTTATTTGGTCTTCAATTATTCAGAAAATGTATCAATATTTTGTAAGATGTTCTTTTGTCTACACAAAGGCAATCAATGTCTTAGAAATAACTCAAGAAAACCTTTCGTCTAATCAAGTCATACACTATTTTGTCTCACACAATGTTGACATACTAAAAAAATGGATAAGTCTCATAGAAACTAGGAAACACCTCAATTTCAAATTTCTTTGTGCGAGATCTTATGGGTCTAAGTCCATTACCAAACATCTTGAAATGGGGGTTCTACTTTTAACTTCTAAAAATTTAAGTTAATAAAAGTAAGAGGGTGAATAATCAACATTAACTTTAAGAATTTAATATTAAAAGTTAAATACAATTTTAAATTAAAAAAACATCAAAGTATATCGGAACACATATATTCAATAATTATCAAAAGAATTGCTCCAATTACAATCACTAATGAAATTCCAAATTTACTATCATTGTTTAAGAAAGAAAGAAATCATTTTATTAAATCATTTAGATATTGTTACTTAAGGAAGAAATTGTCATTTTATTAAATCATTTATAATAAACTTCTTTGAACGTACTTTCTTACGCCATTGTGACCAAACTAAAATGCAAAATTATCTATATAACCATCCAAACCAAAGAGTGGTGTCAAAAAGCACTTTTGAAGCTAAAAGCGGCATTGTTAAAGGCATTATAACCGGCACCATCACTAATGTGATTATGCTAGAAAATTGAATCTATTATTGACAATCTTGGACTTAGTAAACAATGAACAAATAACCAAATTAATGTCAGTTAAATGAAAGAGAGACCATTTGAGGGGCCATTGGGGGGAAAGTATATATATGGATTATATTTTGATGGCAAATCACTAAAAATCTTGTAATGTGTAGTGATCTATTAGCACAATCGTCTCCATAGTTGAAAGCCACAATGGTTTCCTACATTACTTCAATCCTTGTCATTGCTTGTAGCTCATTGTTATCTTGGAAATAGATGTATATTGGAGACAACTTAGTAGGTTGATCTTTGTTATCTTTATTTTGGCTATGTTGTCTCTTTCATTTCCTAATTCTTGTAATTATGTGTATGCATCACATTTAACTCACTTAAGTTGCAATAACATAATTCAATGTTTTATTTGATAAATCTTTTTGTGGTATTTATTTATTTTACTTGGTTCAATTCATGTTCACAAGTACATAATTTCACTTATTGTGACTTTTCACCACAACTATCTTGGTTGTAGTGTTCAACATGACATGGGTTGTGGCCCTAACCAATCTTAACATAGATTGAAGGGATTGTGCACATTGGATAACTAATATTACCTTCAGTTCAAATAATTTCTATGGGAACTTATCCAAAATGGATCATTATATAATGTGTCATTTTTATTTTAGTACTTTTTAGGTGGAAAATTTAGAGTTGTTAGCTTATAGGGCCCATTTTAGGGGTTGGTCCCACTTCGGTGATTTGTGGTCCAAAAACTTCTAGAGCTTGTTTGAGCCTTAAACAATCGTTTTGGGGATCAAAACTTTGCAAATGAAGTTGGGCTACTAGGGTAGGAAGGGATTCCATTCTTATGGTATTGTTATTGTTCCATAGTTGTGCAAAGCATATGGGAGTGGGAAATTGAACCAGAATAGAGGAAGTAGAAGATCTTGTAGCAGCGATATAAGCCACATTTCCCATGGCAACTCCATAGTGAGTTCACTTTATTTGTATTTACATTTCAAAACTAAGAAGAAAAGAGCAAGGCATAGGCCTCACCTTCTAATTAGGCTTTCCTGGGGTACATCTTGTGTTCATTGTGTGGATGGTGTGTTATTTCTTAGCTTCCTTCATTTTAGTTTTAGCTTATTTTAGTATTTTGTGAACTAAGCTGGTAATATCAAACGTGAATCTAAAGTAAAACACCACATAATAAGAGATTTCACAATATGGTAAGATCTATTGTGACAAATTGTTCCATTAGAACATCCACGATAGTTTACAAATCAGGAACAAACAATATGTAAGAACATTTGAGATTTTAATCTCTAACGACCCTTTTTTTGTGCTTGGTACATTTAGGATGTGATTTGAGCTCTAACTTGAACTTACTATCACTAAAGAGTGAAATGGTACACGTTCACATAATCTTCGGTGAATAGTTGCCTAAAGTCTTTGTAATATTACCTTTTTTGTAATTATCTAGATTGTAAATTGTGAGAAGAAGTGAATGTTTATCATAGCACAATCATAGTACCAAACACACGAGGTTGATCCTACCTCCCCTAAACATCCTTTTATATGCTCAACCCCCTAAATATGGTAGGAGATCATTTTGTTGGATCTACTCTCAATGCTAATGTTGTGAATAACATGAACAAAGAAGTTCTCCAGAAATGGCATGAAGAAATCTGAAACCAATCTTAAGCTCTATTTAATTTGATAGTGACTCATACCACATTCAATAGATCCACTTACAACTTGGGTCTGTTTAGTAGATGAAGCCCATTTAAGATTGAGATTGAAAACAACACCCCATTATTGAAAGGGAAATTGATGTTAAATCGCGTAATAAGTGGTTTTCCATGTAGACATATTTTGATGCAAAAGGCCTTGACAACTTAGAGAAATTCAAACTCATAATTACCATGAAAATGTCGCTTACTACAAAATCCTAGTGGAAAACTGACAACCAGTAGTGTGAGGAACATGGTGAGCCCATCATTACATGGAATGACTTCATAAAGGTGGTGCATGACAAGTATTATCACAAGGAAATTAAGAGGACTAGTGATCTGAGTCTTGAGGGATAAGATCCAAAAGGATTGAATTCCAATAGAAGAGGAGAGAAAACATAAAAATCTGCCATAAAATTATTCAGAATAGCATTGATGAAAATGTTTGAATTGAATACACCACAAAAATATGAGAATGAGAGATAGTCGGAGAAGAAGGATTCCATTAAGAAGAACCATTACATGCAATGAGAGCAATTTTGGGACCTCTCCTTCCTGACCTTCACTCTCTTCCTATTTCTTTCTTATAAGGTGTCTTGTTGACGAAGTCAACTTTGATTAGGCTTGACTCTGAGAATTACATATCTATAGAGTTCCCTTTTACATAAAAACATGACTTTATGACTTATAAATCCGAACTTAGACTATAATCCCCCCTAAGATTCAGATCAATCCTCCCTACTTAGAAACGGATGGTCCCCATCATTTCACCCATGCGAAAAAAAGAAAAAGAGACCCCATTATGGTCATCGTACCATCATGATTACAATGTGATGAGTGTCAATGAAGAGAAGGTTTTTGTGCGGTTAAGCCATAATCAAGTTCACAATGGCAAGATTTTTGTTGATATCGATTATAATTTATGGGATATTTTACATGGGAAAAAAAAATTACAATAGGATTTAATAAATCCAAAAAAAATAAAATTTGAAATGAAAAAATCCTATTTTTTCTCGTAGTGGACCTCTAGCTACAATTTTGTTCATAGATTTTGTTAAAGATGATGAAATCAAATTCCATTGAAGACCCATTTGATGTATCAAATAGATATTTCCATTGATACAAGATACTTGCTTTGTTTCAACCCGTGGAGTGAGAAGATTCTTCCTAAAACTCAAGGTATGCGCATCTACACTGTTTTATAGACCTTTGATACTTGAATCAATGATATCTCATAAACAAGGAAACAAAATGAAATTTTATAAAAAAAAAAACATTTGAGCCAATAGATAATCCTTTAAAATGATCTATAATATATCCTCTTAAACACTCTATAGAGGTCATGGCACGTTTATAAATTTTATTGAATTTTGTTGCCCTTCATCCTATCCATTATTATGCCTCAATGGCGGCCATACAACTATGAGGAAGCTAAGAAAGGGATAAAATGAGGTTGCCCAAGCTTCCAGATGTTGCATGTAGATTTTTTTAAGCCATGGCATGGTTGWATGAATTTGAAATATTRTTGAATGTGAGAKCACYGAGTGCAGAGGGCCAAAAARGATGCCAAGGGTTTRCAAAGCAGCATGGGTTGTTGTAGAGGTCATGGAACCTTTGTAGGCAACATGGAAACCCTGCAAAATTTCTGAAAATGTTGCAAAACTATAGATGTAATGAATCCATGTAAGGATGCTATTAGAATGGTGAACGAAGGTCTGAGGGTAGAAAAACCTTGTAATGCACGTGGACCAAATGTGATACTTATAGTGTATGGCCTAGCAAATGGACTCTGAGAGTGCCAAAAGGAGGTTGGAGATCGCTACAAAATTTTGAACCCCAAAGATTCTTCAAACCCTGGTTCCTATGGATTGGTTACCCACTCTGATACCAATTGATCTAGGTGGATATCAATGGCCACGCACCTATTCCACTAGCTCAAAGAACAGTTTCCATTTTGGCAGTTTTTTTTACAGTTTTTTGGGTCCCAAACTTCTGAGGTTGTTTTGAGGCCCTAAACGATGTTTTTTGGGCTCGGCAATGCCTAACATGATATCCTAGGAAAATGCTAGGTCAAACGGAATATGTATTCCTCGAATATACCTTTCCAACGATGTATCGAGTGCCCCAAAGAGAGATTGTATGCAAAAGTTACTCCCTCGGGAAGTTTACATACCAACTACCCCCATCAAGGCCCACAAACCTTTTGGTGTTTCATCTCTTAGGGTTAGGGTTTTGGATGTTTAGGGTTTTCTCATTTATGTTTTATGTTAAAAAGGCCTTTGGAGCTTCATTGTACTCATCTTCTTCCGAACAAGCATAGTCATTACATCTCTTCTTAGAGATAAGATGCCACCATTCGAGCAAGTTTGTTTTAGTCTGCATTTTCACAGTTTCGGCAAGTTCTCTTTATTAATAGAAGTCAAGTTGTACTATATCTTTGTGTGTTTCTTTGCTATACACCTGTATTTCATTTCATTCCATTTATAAATCCAAATCAATGGTATCAGGGCAGTTTTCTCTTTATTTGTTTCTTTGTGCATGTCCCCAACAAGGTCAGGGTATAAGGAGTTGGGACTCAAAGTAGTTGAGCCCTTGCAAGACCGTCCCCACCAATCAAGACAACCTCCCAGGGCAGAATAAAAGAGACATGTTGTAGCAGGATATCCTTTTAAACTATTTCTCGAGGAATCCCTAGTGCGACAAAGGAACGAGATGATGGATAACTTTGCACAGATCCTTCAACGACTGCCAACAGGTGACACATCTTCATCAAGCGACCACTTTGGAGGTGTCACCCCCTTCAAGGTACAAGTCAATTATGATATGGTCCCCTTATTTGAATTCCAGATAGATGTGGATGATGTAGATAAATGGTTGAATCTACTTGTAGGCTATTTTTTGGTCTATAATTTTTCCAAGAGAGAAAAGGTTACCTTTGTGCTCCTTAAGGCTATCCCCCATGTCAAGGATTGGTGGGAGACTTACTGTGAACAAAGCGCCACTAAGGAATCTACAATATTTTTTATCGCACCCACTTGGGATTCTTTCAGGTATGCTATTAAGGAATAATACTACCTTGTTGGAAGCTATGATGACTAGTATACGAAATGGACCACATTGCGATAGGAAAGGAACCAAATAGAACTAGAGATAACAAATATCTTCCATACCTTGTGCACCAAAATGGGTATCAAAGTCTTCGAACGACATTTGGTGCTCAAGTACCACGGATGTCTGCATATATACATCCAAATAGAAATGTATTTTCTGGGCATCTCATTGTTGGGCGCGACTTATTGATATGTTGTCAAAATCGAGTAGAAATTTAAATAGAAGAAGTGGGAGTTTGGATCTGCAAATTCCTCACAGTAGAAGCAGGGAAAAGGAGGCCCCAACCCACAGAACAAAGGATAGAGTAACAATGGACCCCCTCAAGACAACCAGACCAAGATGCAAACAAAGAAGGGTAATGAGAAGATGAATAAAGACACTAGGAAGTGGTGTGAATTCCATAAAATCCCCTCACATAACACTGATGGATGTTGCTCAAAGTAGTCATTGGTGGTCGAGTTGAAAGCCTCAGAGTCAGAGGCAAGTTCCGACTCTGAATCAGATCTATACAAGGGGAAGCATATCATTGATATTGAACCCAGTTCCATTGTCGCTACCACCAAGGTCCAACCAAGTGAACCAGAAGAACCGGAGGAAGGTGAACGCCTTTTTCACTTGTAGATGTGGGTGAAGGGTGCTCCACTGCATTTCATTGTCGATAGAGAAAGTCAAAATAACTTGATCTCATCAGAGTTCATCAATCAATTGAACCTGTTGATGACATCATACCCACATCCCTACACCATCGGGTGGATCTGCCAAGGAAGAGATCTTCACGTCAGCCAATAGTGTCGTACACCCTACGGCATCAAGCCCTTCAAGGATGAGGTATTGTGTGATATTTCCCCCCTTGAAGTTTGTGATGTTATTTTAGGCCAACCATACTTGTGGAAATGACATGTTGTATATGAGTATAGACCTTGCAATATTATTATTACTTTGGGTAGACAATTATACAAGATACCAGAGGTAGCTTCGCCTACTGCCATTTCTTTGATCTCTGTTAAACAATGTAGGAAGGTCATTTCCCAGAACAAGAAATTTGTCTTCTTCATGATTTTATCTCAAAGTGAACATAAGGTTGCATCCACATCCATGGGCTCTGCACAGAGCCTCTCCACACAACAAAAGCGGGTGGAAAAGATCGTGGAAGAATACAAAGACATCTTCTCCTCACCCACCAGGGTACCGCTGCACTATCAGGTCAAGCATTCAATTGATCCAACCCCCAGTGCACCTCTACCCAATGGGAAAATCTATCGTCGCTCTCTGATGTAAAATGAGGAAACCAAGTGACAGATCCAAGAGTTGCTTCAAAAGGGGCACATCCGACCCAACTCCTCACCCTGCGGAAGTCCAATTGTATTCATGTAGAAGAAAGATGGGACTTTCCGACTCTGCATTGATTATACTGCCCTAAACAAAACCATAGTTAGGAACCAATACCCAATTCCTCGAATTGCAACTTTCTTGACCAGCTCAAGGGAGCCAATTTTTTCAGTAAGATTGACCTAAAGTATGGCTACCACTAGGTCCCAATAGAACAAGTTGATGTATAGAAGAGTGCTTTCAAGTTCAAAGAAGGTCTTTTAGAATGGCTAGTGATGCCCTTTGGTTTAACAAATGCTCGAACAACTTTCATGAGATTGAAGCATGATATATTCCATCCTTTCACCAATTCTTTTATGGTGGTACATCTGGATGATATCCTCATCTTCAACAAGAATTGGGCAGAACACTTGCAGCATATTTAGCAGGTCCTTCACACTCTGTGACAACACAAGTTGTATGTTAACTTGGAAAAATGCTCCTTTGGCATGAAAAGGGT
The DNA here is from genome assembly GCA_032191745.1 of Picea mariana. Taxonomy (NCBI): domain Eukaryota; kingdom Viridiplantae; phylum Streptophyta; class Pinopsida; order Pinales; family Pinaceae; genus Picea; species Picea mariana. The sequence continues at coordinate 117,482 of JASDQU010012875.1, read as the reverse complement.
CCAATACCTAGGCTACATTGTTGATGATCATGGTGTGCATGTCGATCCATCCAAGATCCAAGTCATTCGTGACTTTCTATCCCCAACCACACTAACCGAGCTTTGAAGTTTCTTAGGACTTGCCAACTTCTATGGCAGCTTCGTGTTGGGATTCTCCCACATTGCATGGGCCCTCATCCAAGTGACCAGGGGTAGTGGAAAGGCAAATTTCATGTGGGGGAAGTCACAACAACAAGCGTTCAATGATCTGAAAAACCCTTTGTGCTTATCTCCAATACTCTCCCTACCCGATCTACAACAACCTTTTGAGATTGAGACTGATTCCTCAGACTATGTTGTGGGTGCAATTCTCACTCAGCATGAGAATCCAGTGGCATATCATAGTGAGACACTATCAGATGTTGTTCGTAAGTACCCTACCTATGAAAAATAAATGTATTTCATTATACAAGCCTGCCGATAATGGAAGCACTACATTCTTGGGAAGGAGATAGTCATCCACACTGATCACAAGCCTCTGTAGTTCATGCCGACACAAGGCAAATTGTAGAATGACCACCATAAAAAGTGTTCCACATACTTGCATTAGTTCCATCTCAACATCAAATATAAGATAGGGAGCACCAATTGTGTCGTTGACTACCTCATTCAACCTCTAATAGTAGCCTTAACCACGATGCTCCACTCATGTGGCCATGCAGCATATGAGTGGCACTAACTCTGCAAGGTCGATCCTGAATTTACTACCACTTACAAGATGTTGGGCACAAGCGCGATTGTCATTGACTTTCATCTTCAGGACAAACTATTATGTCATCCGAGACACCATTGTGTTCCTTCAAGCGAGCATGTAAAGGTTTTTTGGGAAGCTTACTACAATTGGATGGCAGGACATTTTGGAATGGAAAATACCATGGCAGTACTATAGAAGAATTTTTATTCGTCGAAATTTTTCCAAGACGTTAGCAAATATATGAGGTCATGCACTGCCTGCACCATTGCCAAACCAACCACTAAGAAGCTGTTGGTTGTGGAGCCTGATTATCTTCCTGATTTATAAGTCTTTTACTTTCAGTTGTGTTTATACCCCATGAAGTATTTACACCCCAGAAGTATGTACACTCTTCCACGAGGGGGAGTGCAGAAGGGGGGTACCCCCTCTGCGGGGTTCGAGGGGCCTATTCCCCCCGACTGGGGGGTCTAGGGGCAAGCGGGCCCCCAGCGGGGATTCGGGGGCAGCATCCCCTGATGGGGGTTCAGGGGCGGAGCCCCCGAAGCAAAAATTGCCTTATAAAAGTATATTGTAATTTCATTGTAAATCTGGACCGTTCATTATAAGGTTGC
>JASDQU010012875.1:84861-102529 GCA_032191745.1 Picea mariana | reverse complement strand
GATCCACATGACCTGTCCTCAGCTCTGTCAGGAAATCGCGCATCGGCATATCGCGATTCCTGCTGCTATGTGCACGGGAACTTCAATTCCCCGATCCCCGACTCTGCGAGATCTATCGCCACATGTCTCCTCTGAAGAACGTCTCTGATCCTTTCGGCATTTCTGAGGGCCCGATTTTCCCGATGCTCCCGGCACTTCGCGTCTCGCGAAATAATAAGGCTGCCCTTTGTGTGTTGAAGTCACGATGGGCGAAACGCCGAGATGGCCAGTCCTTGAGACACGCGCCCCTGGATCGGACGGCTTATAATTATCCTCCCAATAGAAAGGACCCATTTACTGCTAAATGTCGGGTGAATTTACAACCCCGAGATCCCGATGACCGTTGATCTGCTTCGTGGATGGATCACGGCTGCCAATATCAAAACTTTGCCCACTCGCTTAACCCGCTACTTGGAAAAACAAAACAGAAACTCTTCGAGCTGCGCTTGAGCATTTGTGCGACTAGCGGGGCTGAAAGCTTCTCGAACCCATGACTAGAATTATTACTAACATCGTCTGCCCTACACCATCAAGCCCTTCAAGGATGAGGTATTGTTTGATATTGCCCCCCTTGAAGTTTGTGATGTTATTTTAGGCCAAACATACTTATGGAAATGACATGTTGTATATGAGTCTAGACCTCGTAGTGTTATTATTAATTTGGGTAGACAATTGTATAGGATACAAGAGATAGCTTCGCCTACCGCCGTTTCTTTGATCTCTGCTAAGCAATGCAGGAAGGTCATTTTTAAGACTGGGAAATTTATCTTCTTCATGATTGACTCTCAAAGTGAACAAAAGGTCGTAGCCACATCCATGGCCTCTGCACAGGGCCTCTCCACATAGCAGAAGCAGGTGGACAAGATCATGGAAGAATACAAAGACATCTTCTCCTCACCCACTGGGGTATCCATGCACTGTCAGGTCAAGCATTCAACCGATCAAACCCTTGGTGCACCTCTACCCAATGGGTCAATCTATCACCACTCTCTAATGGAAAATGAGAAAATGAAGCGATGGATCCAAGAGTTGCTTCAAAAGGGGAGCATTCGACCCAGCTCCTCACCTTGCAGAAGCTCAATTAAACTCATGCAGAAAAAATATGGGACTTGGTGAGTCTGCATTGATTATAGGGCCCCAAACAAAATCACAGTGAGGAATCAATACCCAATTCCCTGAATTGACGACCTTATTGACCTGCTCAAGGGAGCCAAGTTTTTCATTAATATTGACCTAAAGTCTGGATACGACCAAGTCCCAATAGAACTAACCGATGTATGGAAGACTGCTTTCAAATCCAAAGAAGGTCTTTTCGAATGGCTAGTCATGCCCTTTGGTTTGACAAATGCTCCAATAACTTTCATGAGATTGATGGATGATATATTGCATTCTTTCACTAATTCTTTTTTAGTGGTAGATATGGATGATATCCTCATCTTCAACAAGAATTGGGTAAAACACTTGCATCATATTCAACATGTCCTTCACACTTTGTGACAACACAAGTTATATGCTAACTTGCAAAAATGCTCCTTCGGCACGAACATGGTCCAATACCTAGGATACATTGTTGATGAGCAGTGTGTGCATGTGGATCTAGCCAAGATCCAAGTCATTCGTGATTGGCCATCCCCCACCACAATAACCGAGCTTCGAAGTTTCTTAGGACTTGCCAACTTCTATCGCAGGTTTGTGTTGGTATTCTCCCACATTGCATGGGCCCTCATCGAAGTAACCAAGAAGTCACAACAACAATCATTTGATGATCTAAAAAATCGCTTGTGCTCGGCTCGAGTACTCTCCCTACCTAATCTGCAACAACCTTTTAAGATTAAGACCAATGCCTCAAACTATGTCGTGGGAAATTCTCACTTAGCACGAGTATCTAGTGGCATATCATAGTGAGACACTAATAGATTTCATCTGTAAGTACCCCACCTATGACAAAGAAATGTATTCCATTGTACAAGCCTCCCGACAATGGAAGCACTACATTCTCAGGAAGGAGACAATCATCCACACTGATCACAAGCCTCTGCAGTTCATGTAGACACAAGGCAAATTGCAGAACGACCACCATCAAAAGTGGTCCACATACTTGCAGTGGTTCCATCTCAACATCAAATATAATATAGGGAGAACCAATCGTGTCATTGATTGCCTCATTCAACCTCTACTTACAGCCTTAACCATGGTGCTCCACTCCTGTGGCCATGAGGCATCTGAGTGGCCCTAACTCTACAAGGGCGATTCTGAATTTGCTACCACTTACAAGATGTTGGGAACAGGCGCGACTGTCACTGACTTTCATTTTCAGAATGGACTCTTATGCTATATGGGCCACCTTTTTGTTCATTCAAGTGAGTGTGCGAAGCTGATTTGGGAAGCTCACTACAGTCGGATGGCATAACATTTTGGCATGGAAAATACCATGCCAGTACTATAGAATCATTTATGTTGGTCGAAACTGCACCAGGACGTCAGCAAGTATATGAGGTCATGCACTGCCTGCGCCATTGCCAAACCAACCACTAAGAAGCAAGACATGTACATCAATATGCCTACTCATGACAGTCCATGGGAATCCATATTGATGGACTATGTGTCAGGCCTTCCTTCAACCAAGTAGGGAAATCACTGTGTTTTTGTGGTAGTTGATCGATTTTCTAAGACGGTCATCCTAACAACCTGCAAGAAGAATATCACAGCAGAGGCCACAGCCAATATCTTCTTTGAACGGGTGTGGGTACACTTTGAGATACCATAGACCATCATATTAGACAGGGACAATAGGTTCCTAAGCGCATTCATGTCCATCCTCTGGTCACTGTTTGACACCAAGCTCATCAAATCCACCACCTTCCACCCCCAAAATGATGGTCAGACAGAGGTCGTCAACAAAATGATTGTGCATATCTTGTGCATGTACAACTCCAAACATATGTGCACATGGGATGAGAGTCTCCCCTATGTTTAACACAACTACAACAAATCCCTTCAAAGCTCTACCATCCACGGTCCCTTTCAGGTGAGGTTGGGATTCCAACCATTGGGTCTCATTGATGTCGCACTCCCCCTTGCATCCACACATGAAAAATCATCCCATGATCAATCTGAGGCTAACAAAGTCACCAAGATTATTGAATGGATTCATCACATCTGACAACATGTCCATTATATTTTACAGAAAGCCAATGATAAGTACAAACAATGCCATTATAAACAACATGTGTTGCACAAGTTTCAAGTGGGAGACTAAGTCTGGTTGCATTTGCAGAAAGAGAGCCTTATAGGATCCCATCGAAATCTCTGTCCATTTTCTTATGCACCTTATAGCATCACCAAGGCTATGGGTGACAATTCTTTTGAGCTAAGTATTCCCCCCTTCCTTGGCCTACACCCAATGTTCAATGTGGACCTCCTTCGACCATACTTCCCACCATTATTCGACACATCGAAGATCGCAGAGCGATTGCCACTAACATAGCTCAACCCTAACTGCATGGAATAGGTAGCCATTGATCAGATCAGGGACACTCATATTAAGGGCACTCACCAACATAGGATCCATCTTTATCGGGTTGTCAGATCAAGGCAGCTCCATCACCAAGGCAAGTGGCTCACCTAGGGCCAAGTTCAACAGAAGTTTTCCCATCTGATGGGGGTGCTCAATGAAATGGAGACCATTGCTTCCTAAGGAGGGAGGAATGATCCAGGTAGATATGATGGCCACCCACCTATTCCACTGGCTCAAAGAATAGTTTCCCTTATGACAGTTTTTTTACAGTTTTTTGAGTGCAAAACATCCGGGGTCGTTTTGAGGCACTAAACGACATTTTTTGGGCTCAAGAACATGTGGTAGGTAAATGGAGGTTGATGCGAGTCCAAACAAAATATGTACTACTCAGCCATAACTTTCCAATGGTGTATTGAGTGCCCCAAACGAAGATTGTATGCAAAAGTTATGCCCTCGGAAAGCTGATGTATCAACTACCCCCATCGAAGCCTACAAACCTTTTGGCGTTTCATCTCCCGGGGTTAGGTTTTTGGATGTTTAGGGTTTTCTCATTTCTATTTTATGCTAAAAAGGATTTTGGAGGCTGATTGTACTCATCTTCTTATGAATGAGCGTAGTCGTCACATCTCTTCTCGGAGATAAGATACCACCATTCGAGCAAGTTTGTTTCAGTCAACATCTTTATAGTTTCAACAGGTTCTCTTTATTAATAGAAGTCAAGTTTTACTGTATCTCTGTGTGTTTCTTTTTTATACATGTGTATCTCATTCCATTCCATTTATAAATTTGGATCAGTGGTATGAGAGCGATTTTCTCTTTATTTGTTTCTCTGTCCATGTCCCTAATGAGGTTAAGGTACAAGGAGTTGGGACTCGAAGTAGTTGAACCCTTGCAAGGTAAGGTTGTCACAATGGCCTCCCATGGTGGAAGAAAAGAAAGATGATGGAGCAGGAGATCCATTTAAATTGTTCCTCGAGGAAGTCCTCACGTGACAAAGGAACGAGATGATGGATAACTTTGCACATATCCTTTGACGGTTACCAACAAATGATGCATCTTCATCAAGTGGCCACTTTGGAGGCAACGCTCCCTTCAAGGTACAATTCAATTTTGATATCCCCTTATTTGAAGGCCAAATATATGAGGACGTTGTAGATAAATGGTTGAATCTGCTAGAAGGGTATTTTTTAGTCCATAATTTGTTCAATAGAGAGAAGATTACCTTTGCGCACCTTAAGGTTGTCCCCCACGTCAAGTATTGGTGGGAGACTTACTGTGAGCAAAGGACCACTGAGGAATATGCAATATTTTTTGTTGCACCCACTTGGGATTCTTTCAGGGATGCTATTAAGGAACAATACTACCCTATTGGAAGCTATGATGACAAGTATATAAAATGGACCACACTACGACAGGAAAGGGAGCAAACAGTACTAGGGTTCAAAAATATCTTCCATACCTTGCACACCAGGTTGGGTATCAAAGACTCTGAATGACATCTGGTGCTCAAGTACTGTGACTATCTGCATAGATACATCCTAACATAAATGGAGTTTCTGGACATCTCATCATTGGGCATGACTTATCAATATGTTGTCAAAATCGAGCATAAATTTAAACAAAAGAAGCAGGAATTTGGATCTGCAAATTCCTCCCAGCAAAAGTAGGGCAAAGGTGGCCCTAACCCACAAAACAAAGGACATATCAAGGATGCACCCCCTTAGGACAACCGATCAGAGACACAAACAAAGAAGGATAATGAGAAGACAAACAAAAACACTCAAAAGTGGTGTGAATTCCATAAAATCCCCTGGAATAACACCGATGAATGTCGCTCGAAGTAGTCATTGGTGGTTAAGCTGAAAGCCTCTGGGTCATAGAAAGGTTCCAACCCTAAATCATATCTAGACAAGGGGAAGCAGATCATTGATGTCGAACCCGGTGCCATTGTCACTACCACCAAGGGTTATCCAAGTGTACCAGAAGAAACAAAGGAAGGTGAATGCCTTTTTCACTCACAAATGTGGGTGAAGGGTGCTCCACTGCATTTCATTGTCGATAGCGGAAATCAAAAGAACTTGATCTCAGCAGAGGTCACCAAGCGATTGAACCTGTCCATGAAACCACACCCACAACCCTACACCATCGGGTGGCTCCTCTAAGGAAGATATCTTTGTGTCATCCAACATTGTCATCTTCCCTACACCATAAAGCCCTTCAGGGATGAGGTATTACGTGATATCTCCCCCCTTGAAGTTTGTGATGTTCTTTTAGGCCAACCATACTTGTGAAAACGACATGTTGTATATGATTCTAGACCTCGCAGTGTTATTATTACTTTGGGTAGAAAATTGTACAGGATACTAGAGGTAGCTTCGCCTACCGCCATTTCCTTGATCTCTCCTAATAAATGCAAGAAGGTCATTTCCAAGATCTAGGCTACATTGTTGATGAGCATGGTGTGCATGTGGATCCAGCCAAGATCCAAGTCATTAATGAATGGCCAACCCCAACCACACTAACCGAGCTTCGAAGTTTCTTAGGACTTTCCAACTTCTATCGCAGTTTCATGTTGGGATTCTCCCACATTGCATGGGCCCTCATCCAAATGACGAAGGGTGGTGGCAAGGCAAATTTTGTGTGGAGGAAGTCACAATAGCAAGTGTTTGATGATATGAAAAACCTCTTGTGATCAGCTCCAGTACTCTCCCTACTCGATCTACAACAACCTTTCTATATTGAGATTGATGCCTCAGACTATGTCATGGGTGCAACTCTCACTCAGCATGGGAATCCAATGGCATATCATAGTGAGACACTATCAGATGTCGTCCATAAGTACCCCACCTATGACAAAGAAATGTATTCCATTATACAATCTTTCCAACAATGGAAGCACTACATTCTCAGGAAGGAGACAATCATCCATATTTATCAAAATCCTCTGTTGTTCATGTGAACACAAGGAAAATTGTAGAACAACCTCCATCAAAAGGGGTCCACATACTTGTAGTAGTTCCATCTCAACATAAAATATAAGACAAGGAGCACCAATCGTTTCGTTTATTGCCTTAGTCGACCTCTAGTTGCAACCTTAACCACGGTGCTCGACTCATGTGGCCATGAGGCATTCGAGTGGCCCCAACTCTACAAGGGCGATCATGACTTCACTACCACTTACCAGATGTTGGGCACAGGTGCAACAGTCACTAACTTTCATATTCAGGAAGGACTGTTATGCCATCTGGGCCACCTCTATGTTCCTTCAAGCGAGTGTGCGAAGTCTATTTAAGAAGCTTACTACATTCGGATGGTAGGACATTTTGGCATGGAAAATATCATGGTAGTACTATAGAAGCATTTCTATTGGCCAAAATTGTGCTAGGATGTCAGCAAGTATATCAAGTCCTGCACTGCCTGCGCCATTTCCAAACCAACCACTAAGAAGCAAGGCCGGTACACCCCTCTTCCTACTCCCAATAGGCCATGGGAATCCATCTCGATGGACTACATGCCAGGCCTTCCTTCAACCAAGAAGGGAAATGACTGTGTTTTTGTGGTGGTTGATCGATTTTCTAAGATGGCCATCCTAATAGCTTGCAAGAAGAATATCACAGCGGAGGCCACTGCCAAGCTCTTCTTCGAACAGGTGTGGGTACACTTCAGGATACCACAAAACATCATATCATATCGAGAGAGCGGGTTCCTAAGCACATTTTAGTCCATCCTCTGGTCACTGTTGGACACCAAGCTCACCAAATCAACCGCCTTCCACCCCCAAACTGATGGCCAGACAGAGGTCGTCAACAGAATGATCATGCATATCTTACGCATGTACAACTCCAAACATTCGCACACATGGGATGAGAGTCTCCCTTATGTTCAACACAGCTACAACAAATCCCTTCATAACTCGACCGACCATAGTCCCTTTCAGGTGGGGTTGGGATTCCAACCATTGGGTCCCGTTAATGTCTCATTGCCCCTTACATCCACACAAGCATAATCATCCCATGCTCAATCTGAGGCTGACAAATCCACCAAGTTTGTTGAATGAATTCAACACATCTGACAATAGGTCCGTGATATTTTACAAAAATCCAATGCTAAGTACCAACAAAACCATGATCAACATCGGGTGCCTCATAAGTCTCAAATGGGAGACAAGGTATGGTTGCATTTTAGGAAAGAGCGCCTCACAAGACCTCATCAAAAACTTCGTCCACTTCACTATCGACCTTACACCATCACAAAGGTTGTGGTTGACAATGATTTTGAGCAAATTATTCCCCCCTTCCTTGGCCTGCACCCGGTATTCAATGTGGACCTCCTTCGACCATACTTCCCACCATTATTGGACACATTGTAGATCACAGAGCAGTTGACACTGATAGAGCTATACCCTGACTGTATGGAATAAGAAACCATTGATTAGATCAAAAACACTCAGATTAAGGTCACTTGCCAACAAAAGATCCTACTTTATTGGGTTGTCAGAGCAAGGCAGCTCCTGCGCCAAGGAAAGTGGCTCACCCAGGGCCAAGTTCAGCAAAAGTTTCCCCATCTTATGGGGGCACTCAATGCAATGGAGACCATTGCTTCCTAAGGGGGGAGGATTGATCTAGGTGGATATCGATAAGCACCCATATGTTCCACAGAATCAAGAACAATTTCCATTTTGGCAGTTTTTTTACAATTTTTTGGGTCCAAAACTTCTGGGATCGTTTTGAGGCCCTAAATGATGTCTTTGGAGCTCGACATTGCTAAGCATATAAATGGAGGCAAATTCTAGGTTGAACGAAATATGTACTACTCAACTACACCTTTCTAATGGTGTATCAAGCACCGCAAACAGAGATCGTATGCAAAAGTTACGTCGTCGGGAAGTTAACGTATCAACTCCCCCCATCGGGCCCCACAAACCTTCTGGAGTTTCATCTTCTAGGGTTAGGGTTTTGGATGTTTAGAGTTTTCTCATTTATTTTTTATGTTAAAAAGGCCTTTCGAGCCTCATTGTACTCATCTTCTTATGAATGAGTGTAGCCCTCACATCTCTTCTCAGAGATAAGTTTCCACCATTCAAGCAAGATTGTTCCAGTCTGCATTTTTACAATTTCACCAGGTTCTCTTTATTAATAGAAGTCAAGTTTTACTGTATCTCTATGTTTTTCTTTGTTATAAATTTGTATTTCATTTTGTTCCATTTATAAATCTAGATCATCAATGATCTAGATCTTGAGGGATAAGATCCAGAAGGCTTGAATGCTAAGAGAATAAGAGAGAAAACATAAAAATATGTCATGAAATTAATCACGAGAACATTGATGACAATACATGAATTTAATACACCACAAAAATATGAGAAGGAGAGAGAGTTGGAGAAGAATGAATCCATTAAGAAGAATTGTTATTCAAATAGGTCGATTTTGGGACCTCTCCTTTCAGACCTCCACTCTCTTCCTATCTCTTTCTTATAAGGTGTCTTGTTGACAAAGTCAACTTTGATTAGGCTTGACTTCATAAATTATATATCTTTGAAGTTCCCTTTTGCATACAAATATGACTATATGACTTATACATCTGAACTTAGACTATAAGCCCCCTAAGATTCATATCAACTAGTGCATAAAGTGGCAACAACCATGCAAATACCATGGTCATGAATATGTTGATGAGTACATGAATGAGTTCCATGCCCTCATGGTTTGATTGTTCTCTAAAGAGGAGGAGATGAATATGATACTAAAGTATTGAAGTGGTCTACCCCTATCTATCAACTAGAATTGGAGTTCTCAGCCATTTAAACACTTACAAATGCACACAAATTGGCACAAAGGATTGATCAGAAGCATAAATCCAAGCAACACACAACATTATGTATTTACTTGTATAGATACATAAACATTTATTAGTAAAGCCCCATATTCAATAGGTGGAAACCAACCCCCTAATTGTCTACCAACGAGTTATTTATGATAGGCCAGGAGGATATAGACCAAGTCATAAGGGAAGGTCAAATATACTAAAAGGAAAAAATGTAAACTTCTCATTGTAAACGGGCCATGCAATTTTGTAACGATCAAATAGCAAGACCAATATATGTCACAACTGTCTTCCCAATTCAATAAACATTGATTTTGTAATGTTCCTCGACCATTAAACTTGAAACACAACCATGTATATATAGCATATAATTGCAAAAAAACAAATACATGAGACAATAAGATTAAATATGCAAAGATACCCTTGTATTATGAAAATAGGAAGAACGAAAGTGATGTTCACTTGCCTCTTAAGGTGGGGTGAACTTTCATTAAGCAAAGCTCCCAATACAACAACACAAGATAAATATTCCATAGCCTCTTATCTCTTTAAACAAATTCTCAATAGCAAAACTCTCACTACTTGTGGTACCATCACTAATGGGTACCAACTACCTATTGGTCCTTATAAAGTAGACTCGTTTACATCAAATAACTATCCACTACTATATAATGGGCCTTATTCAAAGAGGATGGACGCATATAGCAATTGATTAACTACTAGGTAGCCTAAAGTAGGGAGGTTAGGGTAGGACCCTAACATGCCCTCTCCCTTCAAAAGCAACGCTGTCCTCAAGGTTGAAGATGAGGAATTTACTGCAAAATCGTGATTGGTTCCCATATGGTATCTGGGCTATGCATCTTTCCATTGGATCAGTACTTCACGGACCATGTGCTAGCACAATTGATGATCTTTGGTATCCAATACTACTTCCTATTTAAGCCAAATGGAGCCTTTATCATCAATTTTTGGTAAGTTGGTTTGCACCTTGCACTTCGATCCCATGACCTTCTTTAGACAAGACACATGAAATATTAGATGAATCTTGGAGTGGTCTAGAAGAGCCAAGTTGTAGGCCACTTGTCCAATGTGTTATATGATCTCATAAGGTCCATAGAACTTTGGTGTTGATTTATGAGGGCTTTTTGTCTTTAAGTGATGTTTGTTTATGGGGTTAAAGGCAAAGAAACACCTGATCTCCTGTTGCAAGTGATGCTTGAAGCGATGCTAGTCTCCTTATTGCTTCATTCTATTTTGAGCCATAACAAATTTGTCCTTCAGTGTGTGAATAATGGCTTCTCTGGTGTGGACTGTGTTATCCATTGCCTAAACCTTGGAAGTGCCTAGTAAATAGGAAGTGTTTGACAATAGTTTTTTACCATAGACAACTCCATATGGGGTCATTTTGGTAGATCCACAATAAGAGGTATTGTACCACCATTTTGCAAGGGGAAGATATTGTGCCCATTGGTGTGGTTTTTCATAAGCAAAGCATCAAAAATATGTTTATAAGAACTTGTTTAACATGTCAATTTGACCATTTGTTTGGGGGTGATACACAATGCTCATGATTAATTGGGTACCCTGAAGTTTAAACAACTCTTTCCAAAATTTGTTGGTGAAGGAAGGGTTCTGATCTGAGACAATGGAAGTGGGCATGTCGTGTAACTAAAAAATGCAATCCATGAAGACTTGGAAAATTGAGGAGGTGGTAAATGGATTTGATAAGGAACAAAAATGAGCATATTTGGAAATATGGTCAACTACCACCATGATCACAGATTTATTGCCTGCCCTCCCAAGTCCCGCTATAAAATCCATAAAGATGTCACTCCATATGTTTTGGGATCGTTAATGGTTGCAATGCCCCTAACATCTTTACTATCTCACCCTTGTTTCTTTGGCAAGTGTCACAGTTTGCCACAAAATCCTAGATGTTTGTTTTCATGCCTTACCAAAAGAATGAGCACTTAGTTCTTTCATATGTTTTATGAAAACTAGAGTGACTTGTTGTATGTGATGAATGAAATTCCTCTAAGATCCTTTGTTTTGAGGAATATTTTTTTACTAAAATAATGTTCCCTTTATACCTCAATGTATCTTGCTGCCATGTATACCCTTTAGGAGGTTTGGGATCTTCCTGAAGCCTTTGGATGAGTTGAGTGATTGTGTTATTTTCCAACCATTCTCGATGGGATTCCTCAAGAAAACATGGAATGGGTGAAGATAAGGCAAAGAGGGACCCATACTCCTCAAATTGTTAGGATAAAGCATGAACCACCACATTTTGTTTACCTTTCTTACATATAATCTCCTAATTTTACCCTATCATCTTAGTGGCCCACTTATGCTACTCTAGTGATGATAACCTTTGTTCAAGAAAGTACTTCAAAATATGATGGTTAGTCTTGATTTGGAAATGTCCCCTTGTGAGATATGGACACCAAGTCTCCACTGCATGAAGGATGGCCATCATCTCTTTCTCATATGTGGATTTACCCAAATTGTGCCCACACAAGTGCTTACTGGTGAATGCCAAGGGGCACCCTTCTTGCATAAAAAATGCACCAAGATCTCTACCTAGGGCATCACATTCAAGCACAAAAGTCTTGGAATCTTTCATTGTTAATACTATAGCAGTGCACATGGAATCCTCTAATATTGAGAAGGTTTTCTTGATTTCTTCGCTTCATACAAATGCATTCTTTTTTAGCAAGGATGTCAAGGGAGCAACGTTTTTGCCATATTTTTTTACAAATTTATTGTAGTAGCCGATAATTCCTAAGAACTCACGTAGGCTCTTCAATGTCTAAGGTAGGGGAAACCCTTGCATAACCACAATTTTCTTGGGATCTACTCATATGCCATCCCATCCTTATTGACAATGAACCCTAAGTATCCAATCTTTGAAGCCCCAAAGGAACATTTGGAGTGTTCCAAGAATAGTTGGTGGTCCCATAGGAATTGTAAGGCTCTATCAACATGCTCTATGTGAGAATCCTAGGATTTCTTGTAGATCAAGATATCATCAAAGAATACTATCACAAAATTGCGCAGAAAGGGTCCAAAATTTTTGTTCACGTGGCTTTGGAAGGTGGATGGAGCATTGCAAAGGTTGAATGGCATCACTAAAAATTCATGACCCTCATGAATGCCAAAGGCTATCTTTAGGATGTCTGCCTCTTTCATTTGTATTTGGTGGTAGTCATAATGCAAGTCAAGTTTGGTGAAAAGCTTGGCTCCATGAAGTTCATCCAAGAGATTAATCGTTATCTTTGATGGTTAATTCATCGAGGGTCCAAAAATCAAGATACATGCAACAATTACCTTCCTTCTTTAATACCGTGATCACTAGTGATGAATAGGGATTGGTACTAGGGCATATGATTCCATCCTCCAATAGTTCTTGAATAATCTTTTTGGTTTCATTCTTATGTGCAAACATACGCCGATATGAATTTGTTGGAGTTACNTTAGGGGAGAATATTCCACCTGGAGAATATTCTCTTTCAATTGACACTTCAGTTTGACTAGTTGAGTTGAGTTTAGATGTTGCATTGGTTTTATCACCATGCAACATTGGGATCATCACCATCCTAATTCGACCTTGCCTTGGGATCATCACCAGATTGGCGCATTACCCTTGATTCCCTGAGTTAACTCCTCACTACTCTCTGTTCAGTCAGTTAACTGAAGACTAGTTGACTAGTTAACTCAACTAGGTGGCAGTTCACTCCTGTAACTGCCTGAGAGACTAGACTAGGTGGCAGTTCACTCCCATAACTGCCTGAGGGACTAGACTAGGTGGCAGTTCACTCCCGTAACTGCCTGAGAGACTAGACTAGGTGGCAGTTCACTCTCGTAATTGCTAGTGTGTGTCCAGATCACTCTAAACCACCACCATGGCACATTGGTTCTCCTCCAATGCGCACTCATTGAGTTATACAGAGTATATCATGTGTAAATTATTCATTATTCACAACAGTTAATGAGAATTCTTTCATTCTTTCTCTCCTTCTTCTTTCTCCAATTATCTCTGCAAATGTGTGTATTATTGTTTAGCTAGAACTATTTTGTGTAGGTTCAACACATTTACATGGTATCAGATCCGACAGACTACTAAGCAAAAGCTACACCAAATTTTTTTGCAGGTACAAAAGATTGAAGACAACGGAAAGATGGATTTCCAAAAAGAATTCATTGTTACACCTTACAACTATTTTGCATGTAAGGATAAAATATCCATACATCTACGAACCATAGGGTTGTACAGGTCAACCTTGAATACAGATACAAAACCGACATCAGCCATAGAAAAATCCAAGTACTTAAATCACATGGATGAGGCACTCGGAACAATTTGCAGTGTTATTTCTCTCGATCTCTTTTTTCACATATCTTCCTGTAAGACTCCCAATGAAGCTTGGACTACCATGGAAGGGATCTTTGGAAAACAGGATGAGATGAGGGTACACATGCTAGAGGTGGAGTTGCTCACATTGGATCCAAAAAGCTTCGACAATATCCAAGATTTCTTTACAAAATTCAAGGATTTATTGTTGCAACTCAAAGCTTGCAGGGTTGATAAATCGAAGGAGGAGAAACAAATGGTTCTCACCATTCTCTCCAAGATTGGTCCTAAATTCTTTGTATTCGTATCCACATTCCATTATGTCAGATTTGCCTCAGGAGCCACCTGGAAGAGGCCTTCTCTTGAGGATTTTATCAAAGCCCTGACACAAGAGCAAACCAAGCTCATCAACATGGGAAAAATCAAAGGCCCAAAGGCACATGCACTCACTATGCAAGATGGCAACCACAAATACCAGAAATATAAAGATAAAGATAAACGGAAAGCTCATGCACGTCCGAAGAAGGAAGGGTACACAAAACCCTTCACCGATGCCTCTGGATCCAAAGGGGAAAAGGGGAGAAATGCACGTACTATCACAAAGGATTCCATTCGAAATTTGCATGCATGCAAAAACAAATAGATCTTATGTCTCAAATACTTCAGCAAAACAACCTTAGAGATCTCATCCCCAAGGGTGCCAAGAAGAAGAAGCCAGAAGATCTGAATTCCAAGAAAGGCAATTCAAGCCATGCCTTGATTTCCATCAACTCCTCTCCCAATGCTTGGATCGTAGATTCGGGAGCATCACTTCACATGGTTGCCTCAAAAGTAGTATATTATTCTTTGGATGCATGCAAAGGTCCTCCTATTCTGATGGGGGACAACTCTTCTGTCGAATTCACCAGCAAAGGAAGGATTGAACTCACCAACAGAAGCTTCGAGAACGTGTTGCATGTACCCAAAATTTCGGTCAACCTTCTCTCCATGTATCAGATGACAAATTCTGACACCGAAAAGAAAATCATATTCACACCAAATTCATTGGACATCTACGGCATGCAAACCAACTCCAGGGTTGCTATCGATGAGGTAAATCATCAGTTTAGATTGTATACATTTTCTAAATTCATTGAACCTGATTCAGCTTTACTGCTTACTCATGCTGATGAAAGTAGTAGGATATGGCACGAAAGGTTTGGACATTTGAATTTTAGATACATGCAACAACTTAGCAAGCAAAGATTGGTTGATGGTCTACCAGACATCCATTTCTCCAAGGGAGTGTGTGAGGGATGTGTTCTCGGGAAACACCCTCAAGAGAAATTCAATAAGGGAAAGTCTCATAGAGCCTCTGCACCTTTAGATCTGATCCACAGTGACCTTATGGGTCCTTTTCCGCATCAATCGATTAGCATAGTGAGGTTTGTTCTCATTTTTGTCAATGATTTCTCACGTTTTACATGATTCTACTTTCTCAGGCAAAATTCTGAGGTCTTTCAACACCTCAAAGATTTCAAAGCCTTGGTTGAGACAGAGTCTGGAAAGAACATCAAGGTCCTCCGAACTGATAATGGAGGAGAGTATGTAAATCATGAGATCCATTATCTTTTCCATGAGGCAGCAATCTAGTTGCAACACACAGGTCCCTATACTCCGCAACAAAATGGAGTTGTCGAGCGGAAAAACAGATCTCTAAAGGAGATGGCATCTTGCATGATGCATGCAAAGTCTCTACCATAGAGACTATGGGCTGAAGCACTTAATTGTGCAACATACATCCAAAACAGTTCTCCCCATAGATCTTTCAAGGATAAGACCCCCTATGACGCTTGGAGCAGCCTCAAGCTGTAAGTGACCCACTTTCTCATTTTCGGTTCACGTGCATGGGCCCAGATTCCCTCTGAAAAGAGGAAGGCACTTGATCCAAAGAGAAATGAGTGCATTTTTGTCGGATACCCTGATGATGTGAAGGGATATAGTCTTTTTTATCTTTCCTCGGACTGGCTCATCATTGAGTGTAGTGTCCAATTCGAGGAAAGTGTCTTGCATGCATCTCAACAGTCGCATGCAGACACCTTCATTCTTCCACCTGTCCGAGATGATGACCATGCACATGCCGACTCTTCTTCAGATGAGATTTCTGATTCAGAGGACTTAGATGATTCAGATTCAGAGTCAGTACAGTCAGCTGTAGATTCAAAGCATCTAGATGCAGTTGCAGAGCCAGAGCAGAGGCCTAAGTGGGCACAGACTACTCTTCAGGATGCAGGGGCTCTCGTTGGTGATCCAACCAACACTAGGAGGACTCGATCTGATTTCTAGGAGCCTCCTGTTGCACCCACTGCCATTGAACCATTACCTTCTAGGAATATTTTCTTGGTTCAATCTTCAGATCCACAGTCTTATGGAAAAACTGCTAGAAATCCCTTTTGGGAATCCGCCATGCAAGAGGAGTACAACTCCCTCCTCGAGAACCAAACTTGGGATCTGGTTCCCTTCCTTCTGGGAGGAAACTTGTCAGATGAATATGGTTCTATAGGACCAAGAGCGTAGCGGATGGACATATTAGCAGATACAAATCCAGGCTTGTCGCCAAAGGCTTTCAGCAGGTTCATGGTATTAACTATGATGAGACCTTCGCTCCAGTAGAAAAGATGGATTCCATACGATTGGCACTTGCCATTGCGATAGCCAAAGGATGGGAAGTCCATCAGATGGACATGAAGAATGCATTTCTTCATGACAATCTCTCTGAGGAGATATATATGGAGCAGCCCTAGGGATTTATGCAGGACTCATCTTTGGTGTGTCGACTGAAGAATTCCCTTTATGGCCTCAAGCAGGCTCCGAGGGCATGGTATGCCAAGATGGACTCCTACCTATTGTCACAAAACTTTGTACGTTGTAAATCAGACCCAAATGTCTACATGCTCAGGACAGTTGATTCACTTCTAGTTTTAGTTCTGTACGTTGATGATTTGTTGATCACCGATTGCTCGACTTCAGCGATTGTTGTAGTCAACAGGATTCTACATGACAGGTTTTTGATGATGGACATGGGTCCACTACACTTCTTCCTTGGACTCAAGATCAGTCAAGATGCATCAGGCATCAAACTGTCTCAGGCCAAGTATGCACGAGATCTCCTTGAGATATTTCACATGATATACTATAATTCTACTCCGACTCCTTTCCTATCAGGAGTCAAACTTGAGGATGGCGGGGAGACTCCACTGGTTGATAGAACATTGTACAGACAGCTAGTGGGGAGCTTGTTGTATCTCACACACTCCATACCAGACCTCTCCTATGCAGTTGGCACAATTTCCAGGTTCATGCAGGAACCGCATGAGCTACATTGGAAGGCTGCAAAGTGTATCCTTCGATACATACAGGGCACCATCACCTTTGGGATTCATTATGCAGCTGACTCTACATTAGATCTCATCAGGTTTATTGATTCTGACTGGGTTGGTGATAGCACTGATCGCAAGTCCACATATGGCTACTCACTCAATCTTGGTTTCGGGCCTATCTGTTGGTCGAGCAAGAAGCAAGCTTCCATTGCTTTATCTTCAGCCGAGGCATAGTAAAGAGGGGTAGTTAACATAACCATCCAGGCTATGTGGCTACAACATTTTCTCATTGAGTTGGGCATTCTGTTTCATTGGTTGATCGTCATCTGGTGTGACAACCATAACACTCTGAAGTTCTGCAGAGATCCAGTTCATAGGCAGTGGACGAAACACATCAAGATCCACATGCACTAAATCTGGGACTTAGTACACGAGGGGATCATCGAATTACATTTTTGTCCTTCAGCGGAACAGACGACAGACATATTCACCAAGACCTTCACTGAGCAAAAGTTCCATTCTCTGCTAGGTTGTCTTGGAGTGAATGACACAGTTGCCTAGCAACTGTAGTTCTTCTTT
>JASDQU010012875.1:73949-84618 GCA_032191745.1 Picea mariana | reverse complement strand
AAGTCATTCATGACTGGCCAGCCCCAACCACACTAACCGAGCTTCGAAGTTTCTTAGGACTTTCCAACTTCTATCACAGTTTCATGTTGGGATTCTCCCACATTGCATGGGCCCTCAGCCAAATGACAAAGGGTGGTGGCAAGGCAAAGTTCGTGTGGGGGAAGTCATAATAGCAAGTATTTGATTATATGAGAAACCTCTTGTGATCAGCTCCAGTACTCTCCCTACCCGATCTGCAACAACCTTTTGAGATTGAGATTGATGCCTCGGACTATGTCGTGGGTGCAACTCTCACTCAGCATGGGAATCCAATGGCATATCATAGTGAGACACTATCAGATGTCGTCCATAAGTACCCCACCTATGACAAAGAAATGTATTCCATTATACAAGCTTGCCAACAATGGAAGCACTACATTCTCGGGAAGGAGACAATCATCCATATTTATCAAAATCCTTTGTTGTTCATGCAAACACGAGGAAAATTGTAGAACAACCTCCATCAAAAGTGGTCCACATACTTGTAGCAGTTCCATCTCAACATAAAATATAAGACAAGGAGCACCAATCGTGTCATTTATTGCCTTAGTCGACCTCTAGTTGCAGCCTTAACCACGGTGCTCGACTCATGTGGCCATGAGGCATTCGAGTGGCCCCAACTCTACAAGGGCGATCATGACTTCGCTACCACTTACCAGATGTTGGGCACAGGTGCAACAGTCACTAACTTTCATCTTCAGGAAGGACTATTATGCCATCTGGGCCACCTCTATTTTCCTTCAAGCGAGTGTGCGAAGTCTATTTGAGAAGCTTACTACAGTCGGATGGTAGGACATTTTGGCATGGAAAATATCATGGTAGTACTATAGAAGCATTTCTATTGGCCAAAACTGTGCTAGGATGTCAGCAAGTATATCAGGTCCTGCACTGCCTACGCCATTTCCAAACCAACCACTAAGAAGCAAGGTTGGTACACCCCTCTTCCTACTCCCAATAGGCCATGGGAATCCATCTCGATGGACTACATGCCAGGCCTTCCTTCAACCAAGCAGGGAAATGACTGTGTTTTTGTGGTGGTTGATCGATTTTCTAAGATGGCCATCCTAACAGCCTGCAAGAAGAATATCACAGCAGAGGTCACTGCCAAGCTCTTCTTCGAATAGGTGTCGGTACACTTCGGGATACCACAAAACGTCATATCATATCGAGAGAGCGGGTTCCTAAGCACATTCTGGTCTAGCCTCTGGTCACTGTTGGACACCAAACTCACCAAATCAACTGCCTTCCACCCCCAAACTGATGGTCAGACGGAGGTCGTCAACAGAATGATCATGCATATCTTGCGCATGTACAACTCCAAACATTCACACACATGGGATGAGAGTCTCCCTTATGTTCAACACAGCTACAACAAATCCCTTCATAACTCGACCGACCATAGTCCCTTTCAGGTGGGGTTGGGATTCCAACCATTGGGTCCCATTAATGTCTCATTGCCCCTTACATCCACACAAGCATAATCATCCCATGCTCAATCTGAGGCTGACAAATCCACCAAGTTTGTTGAATGAATTCAACACATCTGACAATAGGTCCATGATATTTTGCAAAAATCCAACGCTAAGTACAAACAAAACCATGATCAACATCGGGTGCCTCATAAGTCTCAAATGGGAGACAAGGTATGGTTGCATTTTAGGAAAGAGCGCCTCACAGGACCCCATCAAAAACTTCATCCACTTCACTATCGACCTTACACCATCACAAAGGTTGTGGTTGACAACGATTTTGAGCAAATTATTTCCCCCTTCCTTGGCCTGCACCCGGTATTCAATGTGGACCTCCTTTGACCATACTTCCCACCATTATTGGACACATCGTAGATCACAGAGCAGTTGACACCGACAGAGCTCTACCCTAACTGCATAGAACAAGAAACCGTTGATTATATCAAAAACACTCATATTAAGGTCACTTGCCAACAAAAGATCCAACTTTATCGGGTTGTCAGAACAAGGCATCTCCTGCGCCAAGGAAAGTGGCTCACCCGAGGCCAAGTTCAGCAAAAGTTTCCCCAACTGATGGGGGCACTCAACGCAATGGAGACCATTTCTTCCTAAGGGGGGAGGACTGATCTAGGTGGATATTGATAAGCACCCATCTGTTCCACGGAATCAAGAACAATTTCCATTTTGGCAGTTTTTTTACAATTTTTCGGGTCCCAAACTTCTGGGATCATTTTGAGGCCCTAAATGATGTTTTTGGAGCTCGACATTGCTAAGCAAATAAATGGAGGCAAATTCTAGACTGAACGATATATTTACTACTCAACTACACCTTTCTAATGGTGTATCAAGCGCCACAAACAGAGATCGTATGCAAACGTTACGCCCTCAGGAAGTTAACGTATCAACTCCCCCCATCGGGCCCCACAAACCTTTTGGAGTTTCATCTTCTAGGGTTAGGGTTTTGGATGTTTAGAGTTTTCTCATTTATTTTTTATGTTAAAAATACCTTTCGAGCCTCATTGTACTCATATTCTTTTGAATGAGAGTAGCCCTCACATCTCTTCTCAGAGATAAGTTTCCACCATTTGAGCAAGATTGTTCCAGTCTGCATTTTTACAATTTCACCAGGTTCTCTTTATTAATAGAAGTCAAGTTTTACTATATCTTTGTGTTTTTCTTTGTTATAAATTTGTATTTCATTTTGTTCCATTTATAAATCTAGATCATCAATGATCTAGATCTTGAGGGATAAGATCCAGAAGACTTGAATGGTAAGAGAATAAGAGATAAAACATAAAAATATGCCATGAAATTAATCACGAGAACATTGATGACAATACATGAATTTAATACACCACAAAAATATGAGAAAGAGAGAGAGTTGGAGAAGAATGATTCCATTAAGAAGAATTGTTATTCAAATAGGTCGATTTTGGGACCTCTCCTTTCAGACCTTCACTCTCTTCCTATCTCTTTCTTATAAGGTGTCTTGTTGACAAAGTCAACTTTGATTAGGCTTGACTTCATAAATTATATATATATGAAGTTCCCTTTTGCATACAAATATGACTATATGACTTATACATTTGAACTTAGACTATAAGCCCCCTAAGATTCATATCAACTAGTGCATAAAGTGGCAACAACCATGCAAATACCATGGTCATGAATATGTTGATGAGTACATGAATGAGTTCCATGCCCTCATGGTTTGATTGTTCTCTAAAGAGGAGGAGATGAATATGATACTAAAGTATTGAAGTGGTCTACCCCTATCTATCAACTAGAATTGGAGTTCTCGGCCATTTAAACACTTACAAATGCACACAAATTGGCACAAAGGATTGATCAAAAGCATAAATCCAAGCAACACACAACATTATGTATTTACTTGTATACATACATAAACATTTATTAGTAAAGCCCCATATTCACTAGGTGGAAACCAACCCCCTAATTGTCTACCAACGAGTTATTTATGATAGGCCAGGAGGATATAGACCAAGTCATAAGGGAAGGTCAAATATACTGACAGGAAAAAATGTAAACTTCTCATCGTGAATGGGCCATGCAATTTTGTAGTGATCAAATAGCAAGACCAATATATGTCACAACTGTCTTCCCAATTCAATAAACATTGATTTTGTAATGTTCCTCGACCGTTGAACTTGAAACACAACCATGTATATATAGCATATAATAGCAAAAAAAAAATACATGAGACAATAAGATTAAATATGCAAAGATACCCTTGTATTATGACAATAGGAAGAACGAAAGTGATGTTCACTTGCCTCTTAAGGTGGGGTGACCTTTCATTAAGCAAAGCTCCCAATACAACAACACAAGATAAATATTCCATAGCCTCTTATCTCTTTAAACAAATTCTCAATAGAAAAACTCTCACTACTTGTGGTACCATCACTAATGGGTACCAACTACCTATTGGTCCTTATAAAGTAGACCCGTTTACATCAAATAACTATCCACTACTATATAATGGGCCTTATTCAAAGAGGATGGCCGCATATAGCAATTGATTAACTCCTAGGTAGCCTAAAGTAGGGAGGTTAGGGTAGGACCCTAACATGCCCTCTCCCTTCAAAAGCAATGTTGTCCTCAAGGTTGAAGATGAGGAATTTACTGCAAAATCGTGATTGGTTCCCATATGGTATCTTTGGGCTATGCATCTTTCCATTGGATCAATACTTCATGGACCATGTGCTAGCACAATTGATGATCTTTGGTATCCAATACTACTTCCTATTTAAGCCAAATGGAGCCTTTATCATCAATTTTTGGTAAGTTGGTTTGCACCTTGCACTTCGATCCCATGACCTTCTTTAGACAAGACACATGAAATATTAAATGAATCTTGGAGTGGTCTAGAAGAGCCAAGTTGTAGGCCACTTATCCAATGTGTTATATGATATCATAAGGTCCATAGAACTTTGGTGCTGATTTATGAGGTTTTTTTGTCTTTGAGTGATGTTTTTTTATGGGGTTGAAGGCAAAGAAACACCTGATCTCCTATTGCAAGTGATGCTTGAAGCGATGCCAGTCTCCTTATTGCTTCATTCTATTTTGAGCCATAACAAATTTGTCCTTCAGTGTGTGAAGAATGGCTTCTCTAGTGTGGATTGTGTTATCCATTGCCTAAACCTTGGACATGCCTAGTAAATAGGAAGTGTTTGACAATAGTTTTTTACCATAGACAACTCCATATGGGGTCAGTTTGGTAGATCCACAATAAGAGGTATTGTACCACCATTTTGCAAGGGGAAGATATTGTGCCCATTGGTGTGGTTTTTCATAAGCAAAGCATCAAAAATATGTTTATAAGAACTTGTTTAACAYGTCAATTTRACCATTTGTTTGGGGGTGATACACAATGCTCATGATTAATTGGGTACCCTGAAGTTTAAACAACTCTTTCCAAAATTTGTTGGTGAATGTAGGGTCCTGATCTGAGACAATGGAAGTGGGCATGTCGTGTAACTTAAAAATGCAATCCATGAAGACTTGGAAAATTGAGGAGGTGGTAAATGGATTTGATAAGGAACAAAAATTAGCATATTTGGAAATATGGTCGACTACCACCATGATCACAGATTTATTGCTTGCCCTCCCAAGTCCCACTATAAAATCCATAAATATGTCACTCCATATGTTTTGGGATCGGTAATGGTTGCAATGCCCCTAACATATTTACTATCTCACCCCTGTTTCTTTGACAAGTGTCACAGCTTGCCACAAAACCCTAGATGTTTGTTTTCATGCCTTCCCAAAAGAATGAGCACTTAGTTCTTTCATATGTTTTATGAAAACTAGAGTGACTTGTTGTATGTGATGAATGAAATTCCTCTAAGATCCTTTGTTTTGAAGAATATTTTTTTACTAAAATAATGTTCCCTTTATACCTCAATGTATCTTGCTGTCATGTATACCCTTTAGGAGGTTTGGGATCTTCTTGAAGCCTTTGGATGAGTTGAGTGATTGTGTTATTTTCCAACCATTCTCGATGGGATTCCTCAAGCAAACATGGAATGAGTGAAGATAAGGCAAAGAGGGACCCATACTCCTCAAATTGTTAGGATAAAGCATGAACCACCACATTTTGTTTACCTTCTTACAGATAATCTCCTAATTTTACCCTATCATCTTAGTGGCCCACTTATGCTACTCTAGTGATGATAGTTCAAGAAAGTACTTCAAAATATGATGGTTAGTCTTGATTTGGAAATGTCCCCTTGTGAGATATGGACACCAAGTCTCCACTGCATGAAGGATGGCCATCATCTCTTTCTCATATGTGGATCTACCCAAATTGTGGCCACATAAGTGCTTACTGGTGAATGCCAAGGGGCACCCTTCTTGCATAAAAAATGCACCAAGATCTCTACCTAGGGCATCACATTCAAGCACAAAAGTCTTGGAATCTTTCACTGTTAATACTAGAGCAATGCCCATGGCATCCTCTAATATTGAGAAGGTTTTCTTGATTTCTTTGCTTCATACAAATGCATTCTTTTTTAGCAAGGATGTCAAGGGAGCAAGGTTTTTGCCATATTTTTTTACAAATTTATCGTAGTAGCCGATAATTCCTAAGAACTCACGTAGGCTCTTCAATGTCTTGGGTAGGGGAAACCCTTACATAACCAAAATTTTCTTGGGATCTACTCATATGCCATCCCATCCTTATTGACAATGTACCCTAAGTATCCAATCTTTGAAGCCCCAAAAGAACATTTGGAGTGTTCCAAGAATAGTTGGTGGTCCCACAGGAATTGTAAGGCTCTATCAACATGCTCTATGTGAGAATCCTAGGATTTCTTGTAGATCAAGATATCATCAAAGAATACTATCACAAAATTGCATAGAAAGGATCCAAAATTTTTGTTCACGTGGCTTTGGAAGGTGGATGGAGCATTGCAAAGGTTGAATGGCATCACTAAAAATTCATGACCCTCATGAAAGCCAAAGGCTATCTTTAGGATGTCTGCCTCTTTCATTTGTATTTGGTGGTAGTCATAATGCAAGTCAAGTTTGGTGAAAAGCTTGGCTCCATGAAGTTCATCCAAGAGTTTAATCGTTATCTTTGATGGTTAATTCATCGAGGGTCCAAAAATCAAGATACATGCAACAATTACCTTCCATCTTTAATACCATGATCACTAGTGATGAGTAGGGATTGGTACTAGGGCATATGATTCCATCCTCCAATAGTTCTTGAATAATATTTTCGATTTCATTCTTATGTGCAAACATACGCCTATATGAATTTGTTGGAGTTACTTCACACACACCTAGGATTTCTTTTTCCTAAGGTTTTTCCTTGTTTATTAGTCATAATTAGTCATTATCCAGTCTCTTATATTTTAGGGGAGAATATTCCACGTGGAGAATATTCTCTTTCAATTGACACTTCAGTTTGACTAGTTGAGTTGAGTTTGGATGTTGCATTGGTTTTATCACCATGCAACATTGGGATCATCACCATGCTAATTCGACCTTGCCTTGGGATCATCACCAGACTGGCGCATTACCCTTGATTCCCTGAGTTTACTCCTTACTACTCTTTGTTCAGTCAGTTAACTGAAGACTAGTTTACTAGTTAACTCAACTAGGTGGCAGTTCACTCCTGTAACTGCTAGTGTGTGTCCAGATCACTCTAGACCACCACCATGGCACATTGGTTCTCCTCCAGTGCGCACTCATTGAGTTATACAGAGTATATCATGTGTAAATTATTCATTATTCACAACAATTAATGAGAATTCTTTCATTCTTTCTCTCCTTCTTCTTTCTCCAATTATCTCTGCAAATGTGTGTATTATTGTTTAGCTAGAACTATTTTGTGTGGGTTCAACACATTTACATGGTATCAGATCCGACAGACTGCTAAGCAAAAGCTACACCAAATTTTTTTGCAGGTACAAAAGATTGAAGACAACGGAAAGATGGATTTCCAAAAAGAATTCATTGTTACACCTTACAACTATTTTGCATGGAAGGAGAAAATATCCATACATCTTTGAACCATAGGGTTGTACAGGTCAACCTTGAATACAGATACAAAACCAACATCAGCCATAGAAAAATCCAAGTACTTAAATCGCATGGATGAGGCACTTGGAACAATTTGCAATGTTATTTCTCTCGGTCTCTTTTTTCACATATCTTCCTGTAAGACTCCCAA
Organism: Picea mariana; assembly: GCA_032191745.1. Lineage (NCBI taxonomy): Eukaryota > Viridiplantae > Streptophyta > Pinopsida > Pinales > Pinaceae > Picea > Picea mariana. The sequence continues at coordinate 76,911 of JASDQU010012875.1, read as the reverse complement.
TGAAGCCTGAACCACCATGGAAGGGATCTTTGGAAAACAGGAAGAGATGAGGGTACACATGCTAGAGGTGGAGCTGCTCACATTGGATCCAAAAAGCTTCGACAATATCAAAGATTTCTTTACAAAATTCAAGGATTTATTGTTGCAACTCAAAGCTTGCAGGGTTGATAAATCGAAGGAGAAAGAAATGGTTCTCACCATTCTCTCCAAGATTGGTCCTAAATTCTCTGTATTCGTATCCACATTCCATTATGTTAGATGCCCCTCAGAAGCCACCTGGAAGAGGCCTTCTCTTGAGGATTTTATCGAAGCCCTGACACAAGAGCAAACCAAGCTCATCAACATGGGCAAAATCAAAGGCCCAAAGGCACATGCACTCACTATGCAAGATGGAAGCCACAAATATCAGAAATATAAAGATAAAGATAAATGAAAATCTCATGCACGTCCGAAGAAGGAAGGGTACACAAAACCCTTCACCGATGCCTCCGGATCCGAAGGGGAAAAGGGGAGAAATGCACGTACTATCACAAAGGATTCCATTCGAAATCTGCATGCATGCAAAAACAAATAGATCTGATGTCTCAAATACTTCAGCAAAACAACCTTAGAGATGTCATCCCCAAGGGTGCCAAGAAGAAGAAGCCAAAAAATCTGAATTCCAAGAAAGGCAATTCAAGCCATGCCTTGATCGCCATCAACTCCTCTCCTGATGCTTGGATCGTAGATTCAGGAGCATCACTTCACATGGTTGCCTCAAAAGCAGTATATTATTCTTTGGATGCATGCAAAGGTCCTCCTATTCTGATGGGGGACAACTCTTCTGTTGAAGTCACCGGCAAAGGAAGGATTGAACTCACCAACGAAAGCTTCGAGAACGTGTTGCATGTTCCCAAAATTTCTATCAACCTTCTCTCCGTGTATCAAATGATGAATTTTGACACCGAAAAGAAAATCATATTCACACCAAATTCATTGGACATCTACGACATGCAAACCAACTCCAGGGTTGCTACCAGTGAGGTAAATCATCAATCTAGATTGTATACATTTTCTAAATTCATTGAACCTGATTCAGCTTTACTACTTACTCATGCTAATGAAAGTAGTAGGATATGGCACGAAAGGTTTAGACATTTGATTTTCAAATACATGCAACAACTTAGCAAGCAAAGATTGGTTGATGGCCTACCAGACATCCATTTCGGGATGTGTTATCGGGAAACACCCTCAAGAGAAATTCGATAAGGGAAAGTCTCATAGAGCCTCTGCACCTTTAGATCTGATCCACAGTGACCTTATGGGTCCTTTTCCGCATCAATCGATTAGCAAAGTGAGGTTTGTTCTAATTTTTGTCAATGATTTCTCACGTTTTACATGATTCTACTTTCTAAGGCAAAATTCTGAGGTCTTTCAACACCTCAAAGATTTGAAAGCCCTGGTTGAGACAAAGTCTGGAAAGAACATCAAGGTCCTCCAAACTGATAATGGAGGAGAGTATGTAAATCATGAGATCCATGATCTTTTCCATGAGGCAACGATCTAGTTGCAACACATAGTTCCCTATACTCCACAACAAAATGGAGTTGTCGAGCGAAAAAACAGATCTCTAAAGGAGATGGAATCTTGCATGATGCATGCAAAGTCTCTACCATAGAGACTATGGGCCGAAGCACTTAATTGTGCAACATACATCCAAAACATTTCTCCCCATAGATCTGTAAAGGATAAGACCCCCTATGACGCTTGGAGCGGCCTCAAACCGTAAGTGACCCACTTTCACATTTTTGGTTCACGTGCATGGGCCCAAATTCCCTCTGAAAAGAGGAAGGCACTTGATCCATAGAGAAATGAGTGCATTTTTGTTGGATACCCCGACGGTATGAAGGGATATAGTCTTATTGATCTTTCCTCGGACTGGCTCACCATTGAGTGTAGTGTCCAATTCGAGGAAAGTGTCTTGCATGCACCTCAACAGTCGCATGCAGACACCTTCATTCTTCCACCTGTCTGAGATGATGACCATGCACATGCCGACTCTTCTTCAGATGAGAGTTCTAATTTAGAGGACTTAGATGATTCAAATTCAGAGTCAGTATAGTCAGATGCAGAGTCAAAGCATCTAGATGCAGTTGCAAAGCCAGAGCAGAGGCCCAAGTGGGCACAGACTACTCTTCAGGATGCAGGGGCTCTCGTTGGTGATCCAACCGACACTAGGAGGACTCAATCTTATTTCTAGGAGCCTCCTGTTGCACTCACTGCCACTGAACCATTACCTTCTAGGAATCTTTTCTTGGTTCAGTCTTCAGATCCACAGTCTTATGGCGAAACTGCTAGAAATCCCTTTTGGGAATCCGCCATGTAGGAGGAGTACAACTCCCTCCTCGAGAACCAAACTTGGAATCTGGTTCCCTTCCTTCTAGGAGGAAACTTGTCAGATGAATATGGGTCTATAGGACCAAGAGCATAGTGGATGGACATATTAGCAAATACAAATCCAGGCTTGTCGCCAAAGGCTTTCAGCAGGTTCATGGTATTAACTATGATGAGACCTTCGCTCCAGTAGTGAAGATGGATTCCATACAATTGGCACTTGCCATTGTGACAGCCAAAGGATGGGAAGTCCATCAGATGGACATGAAGAATGCATTTCTTCACGACAATCTCTCTGAGGAGATATATATGGAGCAGCCCCAGGGATTTATGCAGGACTCATCTTTGGTGTGTCGACTGAAGAAGTCCCTTTATGGCCTCAAGTAGGCTCCGAGGGCATGGTATGCTAAGATGGACTCCTACCTATTGTCACAAAACTTTGTACATTGTAAATCAGACCCAAATGTCTACATGCTCAGGACAGCTTATTCACTTCTAGTTTTAGTTCTGTACGTTGATGATTTGTTGATCACCAGTTGCTCGACTTCAATGATTGTTGTAGTCAAGAGGATTCTACATGATAGGTTTT
>JASDQU010012875.1:56714-73750 GCA_032191745.1 Picea mariana | reverse complement strand
CATAATTAGTCATTATCCAATCTCCTATATTTTAGGGGATAATATTCCACCTGGAGAATATTCTCTTTCAGTTGACACTTCAGTTTGACTAGTTGAGTTGAGTTTAGATGTTGCATTGGTTTTATCACCATGAAACATTGGGATCATCACCATGCTAATTCGACCTTGCCTTGGGATCATCACCAGACTGGCGCATTACCCTTGATTCCCTGAGTTAACTACTCACTACTCTCTGTTCAGTCAGTTAATTGAAGACTAGTTGACTAGTTAACTCAACTAGGTGGTTGTTCACTCATGTAACTACCTATGAGACTAGACTAGGTGGCAGTTCACTCCCGTAACTGTTGGTGTGTGTCCAGATCACTCTAGACCACCACTATGGTGCATTGGTTCTCCTCCAGTGCGCACTCATTGAGTTATACAGAGTATATCATGTGTAAATTATTCATTATTCACAACGGTTAATGAGAATTCTTTCATTATTTCTCTCCTTCTTGTTCTTTCTCCAATTCTCTCTGCAAATGTGTGTATTATTGTTTAGCTAGATCTATTCTGTGTAGGTTCAACACATTTATAGAATTCACATTGGGTGGTAGACTACAGGGAATCGGTGGAATACCATGGTCATGCTCCCCTCGCGAAGGTGATAACCCCTATGGCATTTCAAATACTTGTTGATGTTTGGAGAGGACCAATTGGAAATTGGGGTGAATCTCTTGTGGGGGGTGTCCACTACTTGTATGGCATTGAATTGTCAATAATACCTGAGTGGCCTTTTTTCAATAACTTTTTCGTGCAATGAGAGGTGATAATTTTAGGGGAACCAGATGTAAGCCCTTTGAGGGTATGTTTGTGCCCTTCCTTACTGAAACTTTGGTATAAATCCTTGAAATCCATTATGACAAGTCTCAAAGTGCATAGACATTATGCCCTAAGAACTACATTGCAACTATCCATCTACCCATGTCAATAAAAAACTGTTTTTTCTCCAATTTTGATATGAAGTTAGGGTATTACCAAATAAAAATACATGAAGAGGATATTCCTAAAACTGCTTTATATACCCATAAAGGCCTATATGAATTTCATGTCATGCCCTTTGGACTATCCAACACCTCAACTACCTTTCACACAACGATGAATGACATATTTCGTCCATTCTTGCAAATGTACCTATGCTATTTGATAGTATGTTAGTCTATAGCACAAAATTGAAGCTCACATCTCAAGCACGTAGAAACAATGTTGAAATTGTTAGAAGAAAATAAGCTCTATGAAAAGAAATTAAAATGTAGTTTTGGAAGGGAAGAAATAGAATTTATGTACTACATGGTACCAACGGAAGGAGTCAAGGTAGACTCAAAGAAGATTGTTGTGAGCATTGATTCACATATTCCCAACTATCACATAATTAAGGGGATTCCTAGGTCTTATAGGTTATTACAGAAGATTTGTAAAGAACTATGTAGAGATATTAGCATTGCTAACAAAACTATTGAATGACGCCTTTAGGTGGGATGATTTAGCATAATTTTCTTTTAAGAGGATGGAGACGTTAATGAAATCCACTCTTGTTTTGGCTAGCTTATACTTCAAAAAATCATTTGTCCTTGAATGTGATGTTTCACGAATATGAATAGGCAATGTGCTTATTGCCTTCAAAATTCGAAGATTAAACCCAAGAAAGCAAGCAAAATCAACATATGACAAAGAAATGATCACAATCATTCACTCATTGCTAAGGTAGAAATAATACTTGTTGGGTGCAAAAAATTTGGTCAAGACTAACCACAACAGCTTGAAATATGAAGAGAAATGGTCCCTCTTTTCACTCTACATTGTAGATGATTGGTTGAATGCAGTTCACCATGAATGGTTCCAAGGTTCCAAAGCTTCTATCCTTATCCAACAAAACATAGTTACCAACTTAACGAGAACTCTATAGAGTTCTCGTTTTTGGGGGGGTCAAGTTTTTTACCCCGTTTTTAACAATGGTGCTACCGATAGCACCCCCCTCCCATTTTAGGTGGTTTTTTTATATTTTAAATTTTTAGATACATAATGTTTCCACTTTTTTTTAAAATTCTTGTTTTTCATCTATTTTCAAATTCTACAACATTTTTTACACAAAGCCAATGCTAAGTACAAACAACGCCATGATCAACACCGGGTTTCGCACAAGTCTCAAGTGGGAGACAAGGTCTGGTTGCATTTTAAGAAAGACCGCCTTACAAGAACCCATCAAAATATTCGTCCACTTCGCTATGGACCTTACACCATCACCAAGGTTGTGGGTGACAATTCTTTTGAGCTAATTATTCCATGCTTCCTTGGCCTGCACCCAGTGTTCAATGTGGACCTCCTTCGACCATACTTCCCACCATTATTGGACACATCGTAGATCACAGAGCAGTTGACACCAGCATAGCTCTACCCTGACTTCATGGAACAGACAACCATTGATCAGATCAAGGACACTCAGATTAAGGGCACTTGCTAACAGAAGATTCAACTTTATCGGGTTGTCAGAGCAAGGCAGCTCCTGCACCAAGGAAAGTGGCTCACCCGGGGCCAAGTTCAGCAGAAGTTTGCCAATCTTATGGGGGCACTCAATGCAATGGATACCATTTCTTCCTAAGGGGGGAGGATTTATATAGGTGGGTATCGATAGCCACCCATCTGTTCCATTGTCTCAAAGAACAGTTTCCATTTTGGCATTTTTTTACAGTTTTTCGTGTCCCAAACTTATGGGGCCATTTTGAGGCCCTAAAAGACGTTTTTTGGTTAGGCTCGACATTTCTTAAAATTTAAATGGAGGCATATTCTAGGCTAAACGAAATATGTACTCCTTGACTATACCTTTCCAACAGTGTATCGAGTGCCCCAAATGGAGATCGTGTGCAAAAATTTACGCCCTGGGGAGGTTGACGTATCAACTACCCCCATTGGGGACCACAAATCTTTTGGCCTTTCATCTTCTGGGGTTAGGGTTTTGGATATTTAGGGTTTTCTCATTTATGTTTTATGTTTAAAAGGCCTTTGGAGCCTCATTGTACTCATCTTCTTGCAAATGACCGTAGCCATCACATCTCTTCTAAGAGATAAGCTGCCACCATTCGAGCAAGTTTGTCCCAGTCTGCATTTTTACAGTTTCAGCATGTTCTCTTTATTAATAGAAGTCAAGTTTTATTGTATTTTTGTGTTTTTCTTTGTTATACATCTATATTTTATTTTGTTCCATTTATAAATCTAGATCACCAATGATCTAGATCTTGAGGGATAAGATCCAGAAGGCTTGAATGCTAGGAGAAAAAGAGAGAAAACATAAAAATCTGCCATGAAAATAATCACGAGAACATTGATGAAAATACATGAATTGAATACACCACAAAAATATGAGAAAGAGAGAGAGTTGGAGAAGAATGATTCCATTAAGAAGAACCATTATGCAAAGAGGCTGATTTTGGGACCTCTCCTTTCAGACCTTCACTCTCTTCCTATTTCTTTCTTATAAGGTGTCTTGTTGACAAAGTCAACTTTGATTAGGCTTGACTTCATAAATTATATATCTATGAAGTTCCCTTTTGCATACAAATATGACTATATGACTTATACATCTGAACTTAGACTATAAGCGCCCCTAAGATTCATATCAACTAGTGAATAAAGTGGCAACAACCATGCCAATACAATGCTCATGAATATGTTGATGAGTACATGAATGACTTCCATGCCCTCATGGTTTGATTGTTCTCTAAAGAGGAGGAGATGAATATGATATTAAAGTATCAAAGTGGTCCACCCCTATCTATCAACTAGAATTGGAGTTCTCGGCCATTTAAACACTTACAAATGCACACAAATTTTCACAAAGGATTGATCAGAAGCATAAATCCAAGCAACACACAACATTATATATTTACTTGTATAGATACATAAACATTTATTATTAAAGCCCCATATTATCTAGGTGGAAACCAACATCCTAATTGTCTACCAACAAGTTATTTATGATAGGCCGGTAGGATGTAGACCAAGTCATAAGAGAAGGTCAAATATACTGGAAGGAAAAAATGTAAACTTCTCATTCTGAACGGGCCATGCAATTTTGTAGTGATCAAATAGCAAGACTAATATATGTCACAATTGTCTTCCCAATTCAATCAACATTGATTTTGTAGTGTTCCTCGACCCTTAACCTTGAAACACAACCATGTATACATAGAATATAATTGCAAAAAAACAAATACAAGAGACAATAAGATGAAATATGCAAATATACCCTTGTATTATGAGAATAGGAAGAATGAAAGTGATGTTCACTTGCCTCTTAGGGTGGGGTGACCTTTCATTAAGAAAAGCTCTCAATACAACAACGCAAGACAAACATTCCATAGCCTCGTATCTCTTTAAATAAATTCTCAATAGCAAAACTCTCACTACTTTTGGTCCCATCACTAATGGGTACCAACTACCTATTGAGCCTTCTAAAGTAGATCCGTTTACATCAAATAACTATCCACTACTATATAATGGGCCTTTTTCAAAGAGGATGGTTGCTTATATCAATTGACTAACTCCTAGGTAGCCTAAAGTAGGGAGGTTAGGGTAGGACCCTAACATGCCCTCTCCCTTCAAAAGCAATGTTGTCCTCAAGGTTGAAGATGAGGAAGTTCATCCAAGAGATTAATCGTTATATTTGATGGTTAATTTATTGAGGGTCCAAAAATCAATATACACGCAACACTTACCTTTCTTCTTCAATACCATGATCACTAGTGATGAGTAGGGATTGGTACTAGGGCATATGATTCCATCCTCCAATAGTTTTTGAATAATCTTTTCGATTTCATTCTTATGTGCAAACAGACGCCTATATGAATTCACACTGGGTGGTAGACTACAGGGAATCAGTGGAATACCATGGTCATGCTCCCCTCGCGAAGGTGATAACCCCTATGGAATTTCAAATACCTCTTGATGTTTGGAGAGGACTAATTGGAAATTGGGGTGAATCTCTTGTGGGGGGTATCCACTACTTGTATGGCATTGAATTGTCAATAATGCTTGAGTGGCCTTTTTTCAATAACATTTTCGTGCAATGAGAGGTCATAATTTTAGGGGAACCAGATGTAAGCCCTTTGAGGGTATGTTTGTGCCCTTCCTTACTGAAACTTTGGTATAAATCCTTGAAATCCATTATGACAAGTCTCAAAGTGCATAACCATTATGCCCCAAGAACTACATTGCAACTACCCAACTACCCATGCCAATAACAAATTGATTTTTATCCAATTTTGATATGAATTTATTGTATTACCAAATAAAAATACGTGAAGAGGATATTCCTAAAAATGTTTTCTATACCCATACGGGCCTATATGAATTTCATGTCATGCCCTTTGGAATATCCAACACCTCAACTACCTTTCACACAATGATGAATGACTTATTTTGTCCATTATTGCAAATGTACCTATGTTATTTGATAGTATGTTAGTCTATAGCACAAAATTGGAGGTCACATCTCAAAATTGGAGCTCACATCTCAAGCATGTAGAAAAAATGTTGAAACTGTTAGAAGAAAATAAGCTCTATGAAAAGAAATTAAAATGTAGTTTTGGATGGGAAGAAATAGAATTTATGTACTACATGGTACCAACGGAAGGAGTCAAGGTAGACTCAAAGAAGATTGTTGTGAACATTGATTCACATATTCCCAAAACTATCACATAATTAAGGGGATTCCTAGGTCTTGTAGGTTATTACAGAAGATTTGCAAAGAACTACGTAGAGATATTAGCGTTGTTAACAAAACTATTGAATGACGCCTATAGGTGGGATGATTTAGCATAGTTTTCTTTTAAGAGGATGGAGACTTTAATCAAATCCACTCTTGTTTTGGCTAGCTTAGACTTCACAAAATCATGTGTCCTTGAATGTGATGTTTCATGAATATGAATAAGCAATGTGCTTATTGCCTTCAAAATTCGAAGATTAAACCCAAGAAAGCAAGCAAAATCAGCATATCACAAAGAAATGATCACAATCATTCACTCATTGCTAAAGTAGACATAATACTTGTTGGGTGCAAAAGTTTTGGTCCAGACTAACCACAACAACTTGAAATATGAAGAGAAACGGTCCCTCATTTCACTCTCCATAGTAGATGATTGGTTGAATGCAGTTCGTCGTGAATGGTTCCAAGATTCCGAAACTTCTATCTTGATCCAACAAAACATAGTTACCAACTTAACGAGAACTCTACTGAGTTCTCGTTTTTTTCAGGGTCAAGTTTTTTACCTCATTTTTAAAAATGGTGCTACTGGTAGCACCGCCCTCCCATTTTAGGTGGTTTTTTGATATTTTAAATTTTCTGACACATACTGTTTCCACTTTTTTTTAAATGCTTGTTCTTCATCTATTTTCAAATTCTACAATTTTTTTACAGAAAGCCAATGCTAAGTGAAAACAACGCCATGATCAACACCGGGTGACGCACAAGTCTCAAGTTGGAGACAAGGTTTGGTTTCATTTTAAGAAAGAGCGCCTTACAGGACCCCATCAAAAACTTTGTCCACTTCGCTATGGACCTTACACCATCACCAAGGTTGTGGGTGACAATTCTTTTAAGCTAATTATTTCCCCCTTCCTTGACCTACACCTAGTGTTCAATGTGGACTTCCTTCGACCATACTTCCCACCATTATTGGACACATCGTAGATCGCAGAGCAGTTGACACCGACAGAGCTCTACCCTGGATGCATGGAACAAGAAACCATTGATGAGATCAAGGACACTTACATTAAGGGTACTTTCCAATAGAAGATCCAACTTTATCGGGTTGTCAAAGAAGGGCAGCTCCTACACCAAGTCAAGTGGCTCACCCGGGAAAAAGTTCAGCAGAAGTTTTCCCATCTGATGGGGGCGCTCAACGCAATGGATACCATTGCTTCCTAAGGAAGGAGGAATGATCTAGGTGGATATCGATATCCATCCATCCGTTCCACTATCTCAAAGAACAATTTCCATTTTGGCAGTTTTTTTACAGTTTTTCGAGTCCCAAACTTCTGGGGCCGTTTTGACACCCTAAACGACGTTTTTTGGGCTTGACATTGTTTCATATATACGTAGAGGTATATTATAGGCTAAACAAAATATGTACTCATCTATTATACCTTTCCAACGATGTATTAAGCGCCCCAAACAAAGAGTGTATGCAAAAGTTACGCCCTAGGGAAGTTGACGTATCAACTACCCCCATTGGGGCCCACAAACCTTCTGGCATTTCATCTTCTGGGGTTAGGGTTTTTGATGTTTAGGGTTTTCTCATTTATGTTTTATGTTAAAAAGGAATTTGGAGCCTCATTGTACTCATGTTCTTGCAAATGAGCGTAGCCGTCACATCTCTTCTCAAAGACAAGCTTCCACCATTCGAGAAAGTTTGTTCCAGTCCGCATTTTTACAATTTCAGCAGGTTCTCTTTATTAATAGAAGTCAAGTTTTATTGTATCTCGTTTTTCTTTGTTATACATATGTATTTCATTTTGTTCCATTTATAAATCCAGATCACCAATGATCTAGATCTTGAGGGATAAGATCCAGAAGGCTTGAATGCTAAGAGAAAAAGAGAGAAAGCATAAAAATCTGCCATGAAATTAATCACGAGAACATTGATGAAAATACATGAATCAAATACACCACAAAAATCTGAGAAAGAGAGAGAGTTGGAGAAGAATGATTCCATTAAGAAGAACCATTATGTAAAGAGGCCGATTTTGGGACCTTTCCTTTCAAACCTTCACTCTCTTCCTATATCTTTCTTATAAGGTGTCTTGTTGACAAAGTCAACTTTGATTAGGCTTGACTTCATAAATTATATATCTATGAAGTTCCCTTTTGCATAAAAATATGACTATATGACTTATACATCTAAACTTAGACTATAAGCCTTGTTGGCACAGGGGCAGACCCAAGGTTCAGCTCCAAGAGTGCACCAAAAAGCCCTAACTACTGGCCCTTTTGGCAACACCTGTGAAGCAGATGCAGTCTCACCCGAAGCAGCTATGGGGGGGGTTGCAGGACAAAGATGTATACAACCAAGGGGAATATCAAGTGGCTCTAATACTAGAACAGTACATCATGAATATATCACTTATCGGCTTAGATCTACTCCAGAGAACTATCTATCAGTTCTAATTCAGTAATGCAATAGCAGTATATCAAAGGGCAAAGAGTATAGCATCAATCACACACTACACAAAGTATACGTGGTTCACCCTCTCTCTAAAGATACGTCCACAGAACTGTGCTTATAATATATTAAGATGAAGCATACAGTTCTTGTCTGTACTCTCAGCTAGCAGATCTTCTCTCTTCTTCTCTCTATCTCTCCCCTCCCTGCGCACCCAGCTGCAGGGTTGATCTTTGCACCCAGATGAAGATATTACAATATAGAATGCTCTCATACTCAACACTTCTTTCTCACTTGATCACACAACAACAATCATAACACCAACAATAGTAACAACAACCCATCCCAGGTCCTTTAGACCTCTATTTATACATTACAATCACTCACCGACATCCTTAGGCCAAAACCTAAGTGTCAAAACCCTAGATACCAAAACCTTAGGTGTCTAAAACCCTAGGTCAACTTGACGTGCATTTTCAGGGCTTCGTCAACCAATCTTTACTTCCTTCTGGCGCGATGCTCCAAAGCATCCAATGATGGCTTTTTCCTCTTGTTGAGGTGTCCACGGTCCTTCTTTCTTGTTGATCTTTCATCCTTGATCTCCTTGTCCATCGTCTTGCTTCCTTTTACTTCACTCTGTCTTTTCTGCTCTTTTGCTCACTTCGACCCAGTAACAGTCACTGTGTCTTCCGCACAGTTCACATTTTGCCTTTTCTTCCTTGCTCTTCGCTAACTTCCATAACCAAGGGCCAATAGGCCCCCAACACTCACCTGTGACTCGTCCCGAGGAACTTCAAATCTGATCCTTCTGTTTTACTTCGACTTCAGACTGGACAATGCAGCCTTTGCTTTCTACTCTATGCCTCCTCTCCTTCCTTGTGCAGATTGTCTTTCCTATGTTTGGTACCTAGTTTCAACTGCACCTAGTACCTAGACCCTTTTCCTAAAGCTTTTACTAAGAGTTGCGAGGTAGTTGGTTGTCATAATACAACTTCAGTTAGCTCCCATTCACTAATCCTTCCTTCCATTAACCCTTCAAAGTCTTCAACTACGCAGCTCCTCCTTCTGTAACATAAGTGACCTCATAGGGCCTGAGCCAATGCATTCTGAACTTTCCAGGATGTTTGATGAACTTACTGTCATATACCAATACCAGATCACCTTGCTTAAATGCCTTCTTCTTAATGTGTCTGTCATGGTAGGTCTTCTCTCTTTCTTTCTGTACCTGTGATGAAATCCTGCAACAAATTTGTCTTCCTCCAGTTTGACCAACTGTGCAAGCCTCTCTCGAACAGCACCAGTATCATCCATATTTGTAAAGGAAGCAATTCTTAGGCTTGGTACCAAATATTCCATTAGGACAACGGCTTCGAGACCATACACCAACTTAAAATGGGTCTGCATTGTTAGCTTCTTACAAGTGGTTCTATAGGCCCATGGTACTGTTGGTACTCTTAAATCCCAGTCATCCCTATTCACACTGCAAATCTTCATCGGCGATGTCTCCAAGATCTTATTGAATGCTTCCACTGTCCCATTTGCTTGTGGATGGTAAGGCGTGCTCTTATGATGGTGGACTGCAAATTCCTCAGTCGGGGCTTCAACTATTTTATTTATGAAATGTGTGCCTTGATCACTCATAAGGATCTTTGGGCTTCCAAACCTGGTTATGATGTCATCAAATATGAAGCGCGCAGTTGTAGTTGCACTACAGTCCTTAACTTCTCTTGCTTCGACCCATCTGGTCAAGTACTTTGTCGAAGTAATTATGTACCTTGCTCCTATACGCTTGCTTGGTGGGTTTATAGGTCCCACGAAGTCAATGGCCCATTTCTCAAATGCTTGTAGGGTCAGTTGTGGTGCTAATGGAATTTCATCTCTTCTGGATGGTTTCCCAACTCTTTGGCATACATCGCAGGCTCTGTAATAGTCTTTATCATCTCTGTGTAAGGTAGGCCACCAAAGGCTAGCTCTAAGAACCTTATGTGCAGTTGCTTTCCCTGCGTAGCGTCCTCCTGCAATGCCTTCATGAGCTTCTACGAGGATCAATGGTCACTCTACCTCCATAACACACCTTCTCAATATCTCGTCAGGTCCCATTTTGTATAGTTGTCCAGCTATAAGTGAGAAGTCAACAACGTGCACTACTAACTGTTTCTTCTAGGGAATTGTATATTCACTCGGTGCCATTCCTGTTGACAGGAACTAGGCTATCTCTGTGAAGTGGTCATCAATATTTCTAATGGCCAATAACTGTGCATATGGTAGTGCATCCTCCAAACTGGTCGACTCTTTGCCATGTTCCAACCTTGACAAGTGGTCAGGACCTTTGTTCATTCTTCCTTGTTTAACTACGATCTCAAAGTCATATTCCTGAAATAGCAGAAGCCATCTGCATATTCTCCCCCCCCCAACATTGGCTTGTTGACTAGGTATTTCAGTGTGGAGTGATCAATAAACATTTTAAAGTGTCCTTCCAACAAGTAGTGGCGAAATTTCTGCAGTGCATAAACCATGGGTAATCCTTCTCTCTCAGTGGTGGTGTAATTAATCTTAGTTGTGGATAGTTTCCTGTTAGCAAAATCTAACGAATGGTCAATATCTCCTTCCCCGGGTTGTGTTAACACTACTCCTAAGGCAATAGAAGATGCATCGACATGCACATGAAACTCCTTGCTCCAATCTGGGAAAACCAGAATAGGTGCAGTAACCATTTTGTGTTTCAGTGTGTCGAAGCTCTGATGGCATTCTTTTGTCCAACTGAACTGATAGTCTTTTTTCAAAAGCTTCTCCATGGGTGTTGTAATCTAGGCATATCCTTTAATGAACTTCCTGTAATATCCAGTATGTCCCAGTCCAGTGCGCAGCTGTTTGACTGAAGTAGGAGGTGGCAGATCAACTTTAATGGCAATTTTAGATGGGTCTACCAGCAATCCCTGCTTGCATACAATATGACCTAATAGCACTCCAAATGGTGAGAAGAAGATGCACTTCTTCAAATTCAAGGCAATTTGACACTGCCTGCATTTGTCCAACATTAGCCTTAGACATTCAATATGATTTTTCAATAAACTAAAAACAGTCCAATCATCAAAATATGCTTCTAGGAATTTATGCAGAAACTCCTTTAATACTTCGACCACCACCCTGGAAAATATGGTTGGGGCATTCTTCAATCCAAATGGCATCATTGTATACTGGTAGGATACCCATTCTGTTGCAAATGTGGTCTCATGGCGATCTTCCTTGGCAATTCGGATCTGATGGTATCCTAAAAATCCATCTGTAAAAGAATATACCTCCTGGCCTCCCACATTATCTAACACTTCGTCAATGAATGGTGTAGGGAAGGGGTCATGCAAACAGGGATCATTCAGCTTCCTGAGATCTATGCAGATCTTGATCTCTCCTGTCTTCTTGTCTTGTACCACCATAGGGCTAATCCATTCTAACTCTTCAACAGGTTCTATAATTCCTGCTTCCAGCATTCTGTCGAGCTTAATCTTCACTTTCTCCTTATATTTAGGGTTCAATCTGTAGGGTCTCTGTTTGATTGGTCTTGCATCTGGTTTCAAAGGGATCCTAATCTCTCCCATATTCCCTTTAATGCCCTTCATATCAGTAAACTTGGTCGGAAACAAGTCCTGATATTCATGCAGTAGCTCTATGATTTTGTCAATAGTAGCAACATCCCAGTAATCTCCAACATTTTCAAGCTTCGGTGTCTGCTCTGTTCCAATGTTGAACTTCTTAATCTTGATTGGTAGTCCAATGAATGGTAGCTCAACTCCTGGTCCTTCCACATCTCGCTGGCCTTATGTTTCTGCGATGTTCACCTTCCTCGCATCATCGTCTTCATCAGCATTGATGTTGTAACAGCCTTGCAGTTTCTGGAGAGGTGCATTCCATTCGTCCTCTTCTTGTTCTAAAGGGGGGCTAGAGGCCTCCTTGAATACTTTATGTCTTACAATATGTAATGCTTGATATACTGAAGGATATTGACTATCAAATAAGAAGGTGGTTACAAAGTTCTGAGTCATACCTTCCCAATCTGCAGTGATGAGGTGCAACTCCGCTTGAAGGTACCAGTTGATAGGGGTTGTGTCTAGTGTGTTAATGAACTTGTGCACCCACTTCTCTTGAGGAGTGGTTCTCCAAGATTCCTCGCAACTTCGCACATGGTCTTTTGGGCAGATTTGACCTATGTACCGAACTTCACAGCCTTCTACTTGTGTTGAGAACCGCATGGTCATCAGGGTACGACATTGTACCCATTTTGTAATGTTGTTTTTGTGTGTCCCCCACCATCTCACTAGTTTGTCTTTCAAGGCCTCATCCATTTCCAACAATCTCTGTTGTGTTGGTACACTTACTTCGAATTCCAACAAGAAGGTTTATAAAGGATTCAGACCATCAAAGGTGGGCAAGTTACTTACTGTTGTGTCGATCCAGCAAACATCTATAGTTAATCTAGCACATCTCCTTATAGATACTTCATACATCTTGTTCTGCTAGTTCTCCAGTGCTTCTTATGAATCTGATGAACATGCATTGTCACTTTGCCAGCTTAGGTTTCCATCAGCTGTAGGGTTAATGTAATCCTATTGTTTGGCTGTTAATTTGTATATGTTTTCCAATTCATATGCGCGGTCTTCTTCTCTGATGGGTTATGTGTATCGTTGACCTTCATCTGGATCTAAAGGTGCAATGACCCTAAGGCCATCTCTTTCAAACGTCATACGTATTTTCTTTAAATCAACCACAATGGAATTATTGAAAGCCCAGTCAATTCCTAACAGCGCAGGGTAAGGGCAGCTATCATCAACTATCTCAATTACCTCAAAATCTGCAAATGTTCTTACTTCGTCAATGTCCACAAGGACATGTTCCAATCTGCCAAAGGGGCTTACTGCCTACTGATTAGCCATCCTAAGCCTAATAGGGGAATAGATCAACTTCAGTTTTCCCATCAGTGCCCAGGTTTGCTTCATCATGACATTGACCTCTGACCCTCAGTCGAGGACCACATAGTCTATATCATATTCTCCTATCTGAGCATTCAAGTGTAGTTCCTTATTTTTCCTTCTCTTCTTGGATAGTTGATGTACTGCTTTATTCAGTAAAGGATCTATCCTTCCTATCTCATACTGTCTGATTAAATTTTGTAGCTCTTGTACAACGCTCTCATCCTAAATCAACTTAATACAAGTATATAAAAATTCCATGAGCTTGCTTACCTCTTGTCCCTCTTTTGGCGAAGTAGATTGATCAAATGCCAAAGGCATTCCATATTCTCTTACTTCTGGTCATGTCTTTGATGAAGAACCTTGGTCTCCTTTGAACTCTTTTCTTGCCTCCTCAAATATTTGTCTTTCTTTCTTTGCATCAAAGTTTTGGGTCTTCTCTGTAGCTTTCCTGACTCCTGAGTCTTCTGTAGTCTTTCCTTGGGTTAGTCTGTCTTCTCTTGTAACAACGCCTCCTCTAGTAATAATAGTGTCTCTAGGGTCTTCTCCGCAAGGTTCAACATATATCAGTTGCACTTGCGGGTTCTGTCGAGGTCCTCGTCTTTCCTGAAACTTAGCTAGCAGCACAGGACAATCCTCTATCACGTGTTCGAAGGAACTGCAGTAGCTGCAAGTAGTGCAAGGGTTCTAACAGTCCCTTTCTAAGTGTCCTAGTTGTGCGCAGTTGTAAAAGATGATTTGTCCTCGGCCTCGACCCATTCCTCCTCCTCGTCCTCTTCTTTTGAATCCACTGCGAGGATTGAAGTTTCCTCTCCCAGGGGAGTTATACTGTGTAGTGTTTCCTTCTTGTTGTACTTCGCCTTGAATTTTGTATATGACTCTTGACCTTTCATGCATGAGTTCATAAGCCCTACAATCCCTATCATCATGCCCCACGGACTTACAGAATGTGCAATACAAATTTGTAGGTGTCTGAACATATTTTTGCATGTAATAACACTCACCAGGGCGATGTTTATTTCTGCATACCTCGCACTAGGGTAGGGTGACTTGTTTCAAAGGGCTCAAAGCTCCAGAGGCCAAGTATTCATAAAATAGGGGGAAACGTTCCTTGTCATGGCCTTCTTATCTACATCTGACACACCATATATCTTCTCTTTTATCTTTTCCCTTGTCTTTCTTCATATCTTCGACCTACAGAGACAAACTGGTTAGCTGACTCAAGATTTGACTCATACCTAAGTTGGATTCTCCCATAAAGGCTGACTCTAACTTCATGGCAATCTCCAGTGCCTCAGCCTGCGAAGCAATCTTCTATTGCATCAGAGGAACTCTGATGAGTGGTAAGAGGGCAACAATAAACCATTCTTTGTTCTGCTTATCTGGGATCTGAAAAGTCAATCGGCCTGTTAAGGTCTTGAATCTTTGATCGAATTCCCAAACAGGTTCAGCTACCTTATGCATGATCTCTTTAAGCTCTGTAATACATTGTGACTCCGACTTGGGTTTCTTGAACTCTGCAATCAACGCATTCTTGATCTCATTCAGCGGCATAGGTTGTGCAAGTCCTTGGACAAGCTTCATGTACCAGCTCGGTGTGTGATCCCTTAGGGTAGTACTAAACTGAGTTCTTTTAACAGCTTCGTCAGTGACATTCTTAATATTCCATACGGCTTCACATAAGAACCAGTGTTGATCAGGGTCATCAGACCCATATCCCCTAAAAATAGGGAGCCTCATCTCATCTGCCATAGATCCTCCTAGGGTTCCTGACTGAGTATGTGGTGGACTACTAGTGACAGTGCTCTGAACGCTCTGGTGGCTTGGATTACTTTGATTGCTTAATGCTACTGAATCAACAGGAGGGATAATAGTACTTACTTCAGCAGTCTGTGCAGTTCCTGAAGTTTTTGGCTCTTCCCGGTGAGGCTCTTCAACTTTCCCTTGCTCTGCCCTAGCGGGTTCTGAATGCTCTTCGTCCGTCGGATCTTCCTCTTCTCCACTGTAGAACCCCTCGTCCCCGTAGTTCTGCTTAAATAGGGTTGCAAGATGAACTTCTCTAAACGCTCTCCCACTGCGCGTATGTCCAGCCTCTGTGTCGTTGTCGCTATCCGAATTTTTGAACATTAGCTTTTTCAAATCTGACCAATCTATTGTATCTTCAAGATGTTCTTCTCATGCAATAGCATCTTGATCCTCAACCTCAGAAAATGTAAAAATTTTCCTCTAGGTCGCTTGAAGAAATATCTTTCGACTTGGCTATATGACTCTACTATGTCAACAACAAATTCGGTGATGTACCCTCCAATGGTGTTATCAAACCAGTGATCTACTGCACTTGAAACGACGTTATCAACTCTCTTGACCTTCTTGATCAACGCCGACGTCCAAACCACAGGAGGTGTATATCTAATCTCAAACTGGGTATCTGCTAACATAGCTAACCACTCATATAGATCCTAATGGATTCCTCCAAACAAAATTTTGTGTATATCAGTAAAGATATATCTCTCCAGTCAATCCTTTGTACTGAGATTAGGGTTCTTATTCTAGGCTTCGGCGAAGTCCCTTTCTTGATTTTCTATCCACTTCTGAATCTTTGTCTTTGATGGAAACCACCTTGACATTCCCTCAAGAAGATTCATGTCCTAGCAACGTAACCATTTGGTGGCACAGGGGCAGACCCAGGGTTCAGCTCCAAGAGCGCACCAACAAGCCCTAACTACTGGCCCTTTCGGCAACACCTGCGAAGCAGATGCAGTCTCACCCGAAGCAACTATGGGGGGGTTGCAGGACAAAGATGTCTACAACCAAGGGGAATATCAAGCGGATCTAATACTAGAATAGTACATCATGCATATATAACTTATCGGCTTAGATCTACTCCACACAACTATCTATCAGATCTAATTCAGTAATGCAATGGCAGTATATCAAAGGGAAAAGAGTATAACATCAATCACACACTACACAAAGTATACGCGGTTCACCCTCTCTCTAGGGCTATGTCCACAGAACTGTGCCTATAATATATTAAGATGAAGCATACAGTTCTTTTTTGCACTCTCAGCTAGCAGGTCTTCTTTCTTCTTCTCTCTATCTCTCCCCTCCCTGCGCACCCAGTTGTAGGGTTGATCTTCACACCCAGCTAAAGATCTTACAATACAGAAGGCTCTCGTACTCAACACTTTTTTCTCGCTTGATAGTACTCACTCGATCACACAACAACAATAATAACACCAACAATAGTAACAACAGCCCATCCCAGGTCCTTTAGACCTCTATTTATACATTACAATCACTCACCAACATCCTTAGGCCAAAACCTAGGTGTCAAAACCCTAGATACCAAAACCCTAGGTCAACTTGACCCGCGTTTTCAGGGCTTTGCCAGCCTGTCTTTCCTTCCTTCTCGCGCGGTACTCCAAAGCATCCAACGGTGGCTTTTTCCTCTTGTTGAGCTGTCCACGATCCTTCTTTCTTATTGATCTGTCATCCTCGATCTCCTCGTCCATCGTCTTCGCTCCACCTTTTCTGCTCTTTTGCTCACTTTGACCCAGTAACAGTCACTGTGTCTTCCACACAATTCGCATTTTGCCTTTTCTTCATTGCTCTTTGCTAACTTCCATAACCAAGGGCCAACAAGCCCCCCTAAGATTCATATCAACTAGTGCATAAAGTGGCAACAACCATGGCAATACCATGGTTATGAATATGTTGATGAGTACATGAATGAGTTCCATGCCCTCATGGTTTGATTGTTCTCTAAAGATTAGGAGATGAATATGATACTAAAGTACCGAAGTGGTCTACCCATATCTATCATCTAGAATTGGAGTTCTCAACCATTTAAACACTTACAAATGCACACAAATTT
>JASDQU010012875.1:42405-56664 GCA_032191745.1 Picea mariana | reverse complement strand
AAAGTACCGAAGTGGTCTACCCATATCTATCATCTAGAATTGGAGTTCTCGACCATTTAAACACTTACAAATGCACACAAATTTGCACAAAGGATTGATCAGAAGCATAAATACAAGCAACACACAACATTATATATTTACTTGTATAGATACATAAACATTTATTATTAAAGCCCCATATTCTCTAGGTGGAAACCAACCACCTAATTGTCTACCAACGAATTATTTATGATAGGCCAGTAGGATGTAGACCAAGTCATAAGGGAAGCTCAAATATACCGACAGGAAAAAATGTAAACTTCTCATTGTGAATGGGCCATGCAATTTTATAGTGATCAAATAGCAAGACTAATATCTGTCACAATTGTCTTCCCAATTCAATCAACATTTATTTTGTAGTATTCCTTGACCCTTAAACTTGAAACACAACCATGTATACATAGAATATAATTGCAAAGAAACAAATACAAGAGACAATAAGATGAAATATGCAAAGATACCCTTGTATTATGAGAATAGGAAGAATGAAAGTGATGTTCACTTGCCTCTTAAGGTGGGGTGACCTTTCATTAAGAAAAGCTCACAATACAACAACACAAGACAAACATTTCATAGCCTCTTATCTCTTTAAATAAATCTTCAATAACAAAACTCTCACTACTTGTGGTCCCATCAATAATGGGTACCAACTACCTACCGAACCTTATAAAGTAGACCTGTTTACATCAAATAACTATCCACTACTATATAATGGGCCTTATTCAAAGAGGATGTCCACATATAGCAATTGACTAACTCCTAGGTAGCCTAAAGTAGGGAGGTTAGGGTAGGACCCTAACATACCCTCTCCCTTCAAAAGAAACATTGTCCTCAAGGTTGAAGATGAGGACTTTACTGCAAAATCGTGATTGGTTCCCATATGGCATCTTTGGGCTATGTATCTTTCCATTAGATCAATACTTTACGGACCATGTGCTAGCACAATTGATGCTCTTTGTTATCCAATACTACTTCCTACTGAAGCCAAATGGAACCTTTATCATCAAGTTTTGGTAAGTTGGTTTTCACCTTGCACTTCGATCCCATGACCTTCTTTAGACAACACGCATGAAATACTAGATGAATCTTGGAGTGGGCTAGAAGAGCCAACTTGTAGGCCACTATTCCAATGTGTTAGATAATCTCATAAGGTCCATAGAACTTTGGTGCTAATTTATAAGGTTTTTTGTCTTTGAGTGATGTTTGTTTATGGGGTTGAAGGCAAAGAAACACCTGATCTCATGTTGCAAGAGATGCTTTAAGCGATGTTAGTCTGCTTGTTGCTTCATTCTATTTTGAGCCATAACCAATTTTCCCCTCAATGTGTGAAGAATGGCTTCTCTGGTGTGGATTGTGTTATCCATTGCCTAAACCTTGGAGGTGCCTAGTAAATAGGAAGTGTTTGACAATAGTTTTTTACCATAGACAACTCCATATGGGGTCATTTTGGTAGATCCACGATAAGAGGTATTGTACCACCATTTTGCAATGGGAAGATATTGTGCCCATTTGTGTGTTTTTTCATAAGCAAAGCATCACAAATAGGTTTATAAAAACTTGTTTAACACTTCAATTTGGTCATCTGTTTGGGGGTGATACACAATGCTCATGATTAATTGGGTACCCTGAAGTTTAAACAACTCTTTCGAAAATTTGTTGGTGAAGGTAGGGTCCTGATCTGAGATAATGGAAGTGGGCATGTCGTGTAACTTATAAATCCAATCCATGAAGACTTGTACAATTGAGGAGGTGGTAAATGGATGTGATAAGGAACAAAAATGAGCATATTTGGAAAGAGGGTCAACTACCACCATGATAATCGATTTATTGCCCGCCCTCCGAAGTCCCACTATAAAATCCATAAAGATGTCACTCCATATGTGTTGGGATCGGTAATGGTTGCAATGCCCCTAGCATCTTTACTATCTCACCCTTGTTTATTTGGAAAGTGTCACAATTTTCCACAAAATCCTAGATGTTTGTTTTCATGACTTCCCAAAAGAATGAACACTTAGTTCTTTCATATGTTTTATGAAAACTAGAGTGACATGTTGTATGTGATGAATGAAATTTTTCTAACACCCTTTGTTTTGAGGAATATTTTTTTACTAAAATCATGTGCCCTTTATACCTCAATGTATCTTGTTGCCATGTATACCCTTTAGAAGGTTTGGGATTTTCCTTAAGCCTTTGGATGAGTTGAGTGATTGTGTTATTTTCCAACCATTGTTTATGGGATTCCTCAAGAAAACATGGAATGGGTGAAGATAAGGCAAAGAGGGATCCATCCTCCTCAAATTGTTAGGACAAAGCATGAACCACCACATTTTGTTTACCTTTCTTAAAGATAATCTCATAATTTTACCCTATCATCGTGATGGCCCACTTATGCTACTCTAGTGATGATAACCTTTGTTCAAGAAAGTACTTCAGAATATGATGGTTAGTCTTGATTTGGAAATGTCGCCTTATGACATATGGACACCAAGTCTCCATTGCATGAAGGATGGCCATCATCTCTTTCTCATATATGGATTTACCCAAATTGTGGCCACACAAGTGCTTACTGGTGAATGCCAAGGGGCACCCTTCTTGCATAAAAAATGCACCAAGACCTCTACCTAGGGCATCACATTCAAGGACAAAAGTCTTGGAATCTGACATTGTTAATACTAGAGTAGTGGACATGGCATCCTCTAAAATTGAGAAGGCTTTCTTTATTGCTTCGCTTCATACAAATGCATTCTTTTTTAGCAAGGATGTCAAGGGAGCAACAATTTTGCCATATTTTTTTACAAACTTATTGTAGTAGCTGATAATTACTAAGAACTCACGTAGGCTCTTCAATGTCTCGGGTAGGGGCAACCCTTGCATAACCACAACTTTCTTGGGATCTACTCGTATGCCATCCCATCCTTATTGACAATGTACCCTAAGTATCCAATCTTTGAAGCCCCAAAGAAACATTTGGAGTGTTCCAAGAATAGTTGGTGGTCCCACAAGAGTTGTAAGGCTCTATCAACATGCTCTATGTGAGAATCCTAAGATTTCTTGTAGATCAAGATATCATCAAAGTATACTATCACAAAATTGCGTAGAAAGGGTCGAAATTTTTTGTTCACGAGGCTTTGGAAGGTGGATGGACCATTGCAAAGGTTGAATGACATCACTAAAAATTCATGACCCTTATGAATGCCAAAGGCTATCTTCAGGATGTTTGCCTCTTTCATTTGTATTTGGTGGTAGTCATAATGCAGGTCAATTTTGGTGAAAAACTTGGCTCCATGAAGTTCATCAAAGATATTAATTGTTATCTTTGATGGTTAATTTATTGAGGGTCTAAAAATCAAGATACATGCAACAATTACCTTATGTTGGCACAGGGGCAGACCCAGGGTTCAACGCTCAAGAGCGCACCAACAAAGTCCTAACTACCAACCCTTTTGGCAACACCTGCGAAGCAGATGAAGTCTCACCCGAGGTAGAGGCAGGGGTGGTTGCAAAACTCAGGTGTCTGCAACCTTCGCTGGGACACAGATCTGTGATTATATCCTTTACAGAGCACTTAGCATTGTTCATTCATCACTATTCACCCTTATTGTACTTCGCAGATAAGATAGAACATCACATTACTTGCTTAGATATAAGATATTTCAGTGCTTAGCAACAACAAAACATATTAGATCCTGTAGATCATCACTAAGCATCCTCATACACATCAGATATACTATTCATATACATCTAGAGAATCACAAAGCATAAGCAAATCTATCTAATCATGGCATAACACTTAGCAAGATAGTGAAAACACAAGGAAGCAACAACACAAAGCATGACACGCAAGTTTATGTGGTTCACCCCCACCCTGGGGCTATGTCCACAAAGTCTTCTTCTTCTTTATTAGCTTTGGTCAATCTGATTACAGCACAGAGCTCAACATGTACTTCGCATAGGACAGGAGATCTGCACGCACCTCGCTAGATCCTTCTTCCCCGAGTATATCTAACACAGAGCCTTCTTACAATCTGTGCACTCCGCACTTACAACACTTGCACTCAGCTCTGCAAGCCTCTTACAATCATGCACAGAGCATTTACATTCGATCACACAGATCTAATTACTAGCACTACGCCATCAGCTCCTCTTACATTGCCTAGCTACTTATTTATACTTTACAACATAGGCCTAAACATGGGTAAACCCATGGGTCGACATCCCTTTCCCATTACATTAACCCAAAACCCTAAAAGGGCCCCAAAAGTGGGCCGAGATCCCGTGATCTCTGCTTCGCCTGACACTCCATCTTTGACAGGGTGTCGATGTCCAAAAACGGTCAAATATGACCAAGTGTTCCGTAAAACTTGGTCAAGGGCCAACATGCCTCACCAAGTGTTCCATAAAACTTGGTCAAGGGCCAACATGCCCCAAACACTCACATGTGACTCGTCCCGAGGCACTCTGGTCTGATCAACTCCACTTTGAATGTCTCGAGCTTGGCCTGAGCTACTTCGACCTGCTGCAGTGCGACAACCTCTTGCTCAGTGAACTCCTGAATCACTGCGTCGTTTACTGGTCCTTCCATGCGTTGTTCTGCAGTGATGACAACCCGTTCAAGCTCGGTTGCCTGGCTCTCAACTTCAGTGAACAATTGGCATGATTTCTCTTGGAGTGGTTGAAGTCATTGAGAGACTTCCATCACTTTACTTTGCAGCATGTGTACCTGTTGTTGGGTGGTGCATTGTTCTGGAAATCGCTTCATTCTCTCAACTGGGGTCAAGGCCTTCAGTTGCGCCTGTAGCATATTTGCATGTTGCTTTGCTTCTTGGAGTTGTGCTTCTAATGTCTGCAATTCTGGGTTCTCTGTGAGGTTCTCATAGGTCTAGGCGCTTCTAGCGCTCAACTGCTTACATTCCAAAGCCAAGGTTTTTAATCGGCCAACTACGCTACGGGCAGTTGCTTCCCTCAAATCTCTTACTTCTTGTGGAATCTCGGGCACAGTACGAAGTTCCAGATCTGCGATACACTGCTAAAGTTGTTGGATTACTTCTTCAAGTTGTGCCACCTGCTGTGGTACACGTTCTTCAATTTTCACTTCGATGACCGTCACAGAGTGAAGTGCTCTGTGAACTCTTTCCTGTACTTCAAGTTGTTCTGCTAGCAACTGGTCCTTGCTCTACTGTAACTATGCTTTTTCCTCCTCCCACTTCGCTTGTAAGGTAAGTTGTTCTTGTTCTGCCTTCCTCTGTTATACTATATGTGCGCTCTGTACTTGTGCCCAAGCCTGGGTGGCTTGCGCTGTGTCTTCTTGAGCTCTTCGAAGGCGAGCTTCGACTTTCTCGACGATCTGGCGTAATTGGGTGGGCTCATCACCTATTCTTGTTGTTTCAATTATCAAGGGCATCATAGAAACTGCTTTGTTGGACTGGAGTGCCTATTGCACTTCTTGAAATTCACCCTTGAGTCGGTTGAATATCTCCTCCTGCTTCACTTCTTGCCTGTCTGCAATCTCTAGTGAAGTATCATTCAGCGCAGCGATCAAGAAGTCGAAGTCGTCTTGTGTGAGGGTAGTCTTAACCGTAGTCTGGGTGGCCTTAGCTTTCTTTTGGGATGAGGGATTTAGTGGGGTAGTCTTCCTTTTCTTGGAGGGATCCTCCTCCTCTCCAGGCGGAGTAACCTCGCCTTTGTTTTTCTCAACTTCTGTGCCACCTAGTTCTTCACCGTCACCTCCCTTCGCAGGTGAGATCGAAGTGGTCTTCATGGATGTGCTATGGACATCTTGAATTTCCACATCCTTCTTAGTCTTGCGCAGTCCAAGTGTATCCAACATAGCTTCAGGGCTATCCATGTCGGACATCTCTGCGGGGTCTACTGCAACAAGGAGGTCCATCGACCATTCCTTGGTAATCTGCCCCAAGTCTTCTTCTATCAACTTATAGTACGACTGGAGTTGTTGTTTGTGCTCATCAGCGCGCGTTGTGATATAGGTGAAGTGGCGGTCTGCGCTGAATTTGATCAAATGTCTAAACCTATGAAGTGTGTTTGGTGTGAGGTGCAGTGTAGACTGGATTACATTCTTCAATTGATTGTAATAAGCGTGGAAAACGACATTGGAATGCCACTGCTTGTTCATGTCGTTGGAGTACCACAGCGTACAAAACTTCGCAGCCAGTGGTTCGAAGGGTTCGATCTCCGGAAAAGTGGCACCTTCTGGTAGCTCCCAAGCGATGTAAGCAACCAACTAGAGTGGAACTCATACCCTTGGTCTTGCACTTGTCTGCAGTCAAGCTCTAGTCGATTTACAAGGTACTTTGCCCAGTTCATTTGTAGTCGCTCCGCGCACTTCCCTGCGAGGTCAACTACAAATCCAGTCACCTGTGTGGGCCTGTTTTTGCGGACTAACTTCCCTGCGATCAGCTGGCAACCGAGGCGCACTACTGCATTCTCAATGGAGGCTACCTTGTAACCTCACGTGCCCTTCTCTAGATCGCCATATGTGTCTTTTATTCGTTGGGCAAGAGCACGATCTGCGGTCTTTCCAGGGGAAAACTCGTGCAGGTCAAGGCCCTGCATGCTTAGCCCTGTGATCCGATTGATCATAATCAGATCCACAGTGATGCAGTGGTCCAACCATAAGTATCCTCCGTGGTATCAAGACAACAACAATCTGACGCATGCATTCACTTCCTGATGCCTCCCAAAATGTGGAATCTTCATTACATTGAGGAGGGTTGACTACGCAAGGTTATGGGTCCATTGCTGAGGGACGATCTTCAGGTTCCTCCCTTTTGTGATAGTTAAGTACTTATGCGGGGATGACATATTGTAAACCTTGTGATCTCCAAGGTTAAAATAACTAATTTCAGCGCAGTGAGCTTATCCTGGTCACCACAAACTGCGCGCACTACTTTCGGGAGGTACGCAGTGACCACAACATAGTTGAAGTCTCTAGGTATAGTGTCTCGATTCACTATGCCGCTTAGTGGTGGGATATACTTAGGCAAGATACTTGGGATCATCTTCACAGTGGCGAAGTCGTTTCCGTGCTTAGATCGTCTTTCTGAAGGCAGTCAGGATGGTCCTGCTCGAGCAGTGGAGGGGGAAGCTGGCAATGTTCCTGAGGACGATGCCTGTACACCCGTAGACACTCCTCACTCCGACATGACTCTTTCAGTCATTAAGTCAATTAGAACTTCTTCAACGATTTTCTCAGCAGCGTTGAGCTCATCCGACATACAAGCTTGGGTCAGCTAGCTTGGGTGCGAAAGGAATTCAGAGACTACAGTGAATAGTATGGGAACAAGGCAATGATCTCAGGGTGAGTTAATCTTAGGTTTCGTGCTCAAATTCTCACTTAGTAAAAAGCATTCTCGGTGCGTGGCGCGATGGACTAAGTAGGGAAAATTAGCAACAATCTGCTTGCAACGGGTATGATCCTTCATTAACTCTTGTTCGACCCGTTATGGCGCTTTTCAACAGTTGGATGACGAACCTTTATTGCTTTTCTGCCCGTTCGGAGCGGAAGTTGAACGGATATATCGGCCCCAACGACTATATTGCTTCGTCATGGCGAAGCACTCTATGTCGTTGTTCTGATATCTCGGCGAAGCTCCAATTTTGCAATTTTTCTTTCTGCAAAGTATCCTCTAGAACCTCTTGTGACCTTACAGTATTAGCCATTTTCTTTCTTAACTTTCTAGCCTTCTTCCTAGTGAGCTTCGTCTCATTAATGCTTTTACCATTCTAATGCTTATCTTATGTTGTCTTAGTTACTTCGCGCTGTTGAAATTATTTCCTAGGGTTCCTAGATAATACTTCTTCTGTATCAAAAATAGGTAACTCAATCTTCTGCGGATCCTCTAGTGTTCGCTTAGCCTTGACATCGGATTTGCTAGTATTAAATATCTGTGATTTACTCTTCTCTTCTTCAATCAAGTGCGTGATCCTTCTGGTCATAAAGTCTTTTAACTCTTGCTTCTTTTGTTCCAAAACTTCTTCATCCTGTTTTCATTTGGCTTGTTCTCTATCAATCCAAGGTTTTCCTATGAGCATGGTAAACGGGGCACTGTCTTCAATAAAGTTAATAATTTCAAAGTCTTCCTCTGTCGAAGTTCCATTGACAGTCATAGGTATCCAGGCGAGCCTTCCACATAGGTTTACTAGCTTTCCTCTGAATAAACTTATTCCTCCTAGGGAAGGGATCAAGGCAGGCTTCCCTATAGCTTCCCAAGTTCTTTCCGGCATAATGTTCACTTGTGTTTCTTCATCAAGAATATAGTCAATGTCGAAGTCCCTTATTCTTGCTTCGACTTGCTCCTTTTCTTTGAAGATCTCTGATAGCCTAACATGTTGATGGTCATTCAAGGTGTCTTTCATCTGTAGCAATATCTTTTATGATTCCTTCTGAGTTTCTACTATTTCTGGATATGCCTTAGGGTTTTCTTCATTCAGATTCATTCTTTCAAGCTTGGCAATCATTCTAGGGCAATCCAACACTTCATGGTCCAAAGCTTTGTAACAGAGACAACTAGGTCTTCCTCCAGGGCATTCCTTAGCAAGATGTCCCGGTCTTTTGCAACTGTAACAGAGGGTTAACCCTCTCTTTCATTTAAATGTTCCCCAACTTCTTCTGTACTGCGCACCAAGATCATGGTAGCTAGCTTGCAAAAAACTTTTTCTAGGATCCTACATCCACTTGTTAGTCCATACATTCTTTCTATGCATAGGTATGACATATCTATCATTATACTTATCAAATCTATTCATATCAAACTTTCTTTCATCTATTAATGCCCTAGTTTTGAAGCCAGGATAGAATCTATCAAGCATAACTAGATCCATGTTTTAGAAACAAAAAATTTCACTTATCTTACTTCTACATAGCACAAAGCTTTCAGATCTAAAAACTTTTGACTATTCTTACCTTTATTAGAGCACAGAGCTTACATATCTTACCTCTTTTCTGCAGATCAGACTTCTTTCTTTCAGAAATTTCCACTTTTACTTTTCTTAGAGCACAGAGTGTTCAGATCTCGCTTCTTTTCTTCAGATCTGATCTTCCTTTCTTCAGATCTGACCTTATTCCTGGCACAAAGCTTCATAGGGTGAGTAAAAATCTGTGCACTAGGGCAACAGATCTACGCACATAGCTTTCTTTTGCACAAAGTTTATTCTTCCTCAGTTACCAACAATCACAGTTTCAGGTCCTGGCAACAGAACCATTTGTTGGCACAGGGGTAGACTCAGGGTTCAACGCTCAAGAGTGTACTGACAAAGCCCTAACTACCGGCCCTTTCGGCAACACCTACGAAGCAGATGAAGTCTCACCCAAGGTAGAGGCAGGGATGGTTGCAAGACTCAGGTGTCTGCAACCTTAGCTAGGACACAGATCTGTGATTATATCCTTTACAGAGCACTTAGCATCGTTCATTCATCACTATTCACCCTTATTGTACTTCGTAGATAAGACAGAACATCGCAGTACTTGCTCAGATATAAGATATTTCAGTGCTTAGCCACAACAAAACATATTAGATCATGTAGATCAGCAATAAGCATCCTCATACACATCATATATACTATTCATATACATCTAGAGAATCACAAAGCATAAGCAAATCTATCTAATCATGGCATAGCACTTAGCAAGATAGTGAAAACACAAGGAAGCAACGGCACAAAGCATGACACGCAGGTTTATGTGGTTCACCCCCACCCTGGGGCTACATCCACAAAGTCTTCTTCTTCTTTATTAGCTTTGGTCAATCTGATTACAACACAGAGCTCAACTTGTACTCCGCATAGGACAGGAGATCTGCGCGCACCTCGCCAGATCCTCCTTCCCCGAGTAGATCTAACACGAAGCCTTCTTACAATCCGTGCACTCAACACTTACAACACTTGCACTCAGCTTTGCAAGCCTCTTACAATCATGCACAGAGAATTTACATTCGATCACACAAATCTAATTACTAGCACTAAGCCATCAACTCCTCTTACATTGCCTAGCTACTTATTTATACTTTACAACATAGGCCTAAACATGGGTAAACCCATGGGCCGACATCCCTTTCCCATTACACTAACCTAAAACCCTAAAAGGGCCCCAAAAGTGGGTCGAGATCCCGTTATCTCTGCTTCGCCTGGCGCTCCATCTTTAATAGGGTGTCGATGTCCAAAAAGGTCAAATATGACCAAGTGTTACGCAAAACTTGGTCAAGGGCCAACACCTTCCTTCTTTAATACCATGATCACTAGTGATGAGTAGGGATTGGTACTAGGGCATATGATTCCATCCTCCTCTAGTTCTTGAATAATCTTTTCGATTTCATTCTTATGTGCAAACATACGCCTATATGAATTCACAATGGGTGGTAGACTACATGGAATCAATTGAATACCATGGTCATGCTCCCCTCGTGAAGGTGATAACCCTTATGGCATTTCAAATACTTGTTGATGTTTGGAGAGGACCAATTGGAAATTGGGGTGAATCTCTTGCGGGGGATGTCCACTACTTGTATAGCATTGAATTGTCTATAATGGCCGAGTGGCCTTTTTTCAATAACTTTTTTGTGCAATGAGAGGTGATAATTTTAGGGGAACCATATGTAAGCCCTTCGAGTGTATGTTTGTGCCCTTCCTTACTAAAACTTTGGTAAAAATCCTTGAAATCCATTATGACAAGTCTCAAAGTGCATAGCCATTATGCCCCAAGAACTACATTGCAACTACCCAGCTACCCATGTGAATAACAAACTGATTTTTATCCAATTTTGATATGAAGTTATGGTATTACCAAATAAAAATACGTGAAGAGGATATTCCTAAAACTGCTTTCTATACCCATACAGGCCTATATGAATTTCATGGCATGCCCTTTAGACTATCCAACACCTCAACTACCTTTCACACAATGATGAATGACTTATTATGTCTATTCTTACAAATGTACCTATGTTATTTGATAGTATGTTAGTCTATAGCACAAAATTGGAGTTCACATCTCAAGAACGTAGAAACAATGTTGAAACTATTAGAAGAAAATAAGCTCTATGAAAAGAAATTAAAATGTAGTTTTGGAAGGGAAGAATCAGAATTTATGTACTACATGGTACCAACAGAAGGAGTCAAGGTAGACTCAAAGAAGATTGTTGTGAACAATGATTCACATATTCCCAAAACTATCACATAATTAAGGGGATTCCTAGGTCTTATAGGTTATTACATAAGATTTGTAAAGAACTACGTAGAGATATTAGCGTTGCTAACAAAACTATTGAATGACGCCTATAGGTGGGATGATTTAGCATAATTTTGTTTTAAGAGGATGGAGACTTTAATGAATTCCACTCTTGTTTTGGCTAGCTTAGACTTCACAAAATCATGTGTCCTTGAATGTGATGTTTCACGAATATGAATAGGCAATGTGCTTATTGCCTTCAAAATTCGAAGATTAAACCCAAGAAAGCAAGCAAAATGAACACATGACAAAGAAATGATCACAATCATTCACTCTTTGCTAAAGTAGAAATAATACTTGCTGGGTGAATTTTTTTATGTCCAAACTAACCACAACAACTTGAAATATGAAAAGAAATGGTCCCTCGTTTCACTCTCCATTGTAGATGATTGGTTGAATGCAGTTCGCCATGAATGGTTCTAAGATTCCAAAACTTCTATCTTGATCCAACAAAACATAGTTACCAACTTAATGAGAACTCTTCAGAGTTCTCGTTTTTTGGGGGGTCAAGTTTTTTACCCCATTTTTAAAAATGGTGCTACTGGTCGCACCCCCCTCCCATTTTAGGTGGGTTTTTGATATTTTAAATTTTCTGATATATAATATTTCCACTTTTTTTTTTAAATGCTTGTTTTTCATCTATTTTCAAATTCTACAATTTCTTTTACAGAAAGCCAATGCTAATTACAAACAATGCCATGATCAAAACCAGGTGACGCACAAGTCTCAAGTTGGAGACAAGGTCTAGCTGCATTTAAAGAAAGAGCGCCTTACATGACCCCATCAAAAACTTTGTCCACTTCGCTATGCGCCTTACACCATCACCAAGGTTGTGGGTGACAATTCTTTTGAGCGAATTATTCCCCCCTTCCTTGGCCTGCACCTAGTGTTCAATGTGGACCTCCTTCGACCATACTTCCCACCATTATTGGACACATCGTAGATCGCAGAGAAGTTGACACCGATAGAGCTCTACCCTGACTTCATGGAACAAGAAATCATTGATCAGATCAAGGACACTTAGATTAAGGATACTTTCCAACAGAAGATCCAACTTTATCAGGTTGTCAGAGAAGGGCAACTTCTGCATCAAGGCAAGTGGCTCACCCGGGGCAAAGTTCAACAGAAGTTTCCCCATCTGATGGGGGCGCTCAACGCAATGGATACCATTTCTTCCTAAGGGGGGAGGAATTATCTAGGTGGATATCAATATCCACCCATATGTTCCACTGTCTCAAAGAACAATTTCCATTATGGCAGTTTTTTAACAGTTTTTCTGGTCCCAAACTTCTGGGGTCGTTTTGACGCACTAAATGACGTTTTTTGGGCTCGACATTGCACAACATCAAAATAGAGGTATATTCTAGGCTAAACAAAATATGTACTCCTCTACTATACCTTTCCAACGGTGTATCGAGTGCCCCAAACAGAGATCGTATACCAAAGTTACGCCCTCGAGAAGTTGACGTATCAACTACCCCCATTGGGGCCCATAAACCTTCTGGCGTTTCATCTTTTAGGGTTAGGGTTTTGGATGTTTAGGGTTTTATCATTTATGTTTTATGTTAAAAAGGACTTTGTAGCCTCATTGTAATCATCTTCTTGTGAATGAGCGTAGCCGTCACATCTCTTCTCAGAGATAAGCTGCCACCATTCGAGTAAGTTTGTTCCAGTCTGCGTTTTTACAATTTCAGCAGGGTTTCTTTATTAATAGAAGTCAAGTTTTACTGTATCTCTATGTTTTTCTTTGTTATACATCTATATTTCATTTTGTTCCATTTATAAATCCAGATCACCAATGATCTAGATCTTGAGGGATAAGATCCAGAAGGCTTGAATGCTAAGAGAAAAAGAGAGAAAACATAAAAATCTGCCATGAAATTAATCACGAGAACATTGATGAAAATACATGAATTGAATACACCACAAAAATATGAGAAAGAGAGAGAGTTGGAGAAGAATGATTCCATTAAGAAGAACCATTATGTAAAGAGGTCGATTTTGGGACCTCTCCTTTCGGACCTTCACTCTCTTCCTATTTCTTTCTTATAAGGTGTCTTGTTGACAAAGTCAACTTTGATTAGGCTCAACTTCATAAATTATATATCTATGAAGTTCCCTTTTGCATACAAATATGACTATATGACTTATACATATGAACTTAGACTATAAGCCCCCCTAAGATTCATATCAACTAGTGCATAAAGTGGCAACAACCATGTCAATACCATGGTTATGAATATGTTGATGAGTACATGAATGAGTTCCATGCCCTCATGGTTTGATTTTTCTCTAAAGAGGAGGAGATGAATATGAAACTAAAGTATTGAAGTGGTCTATCCATATCTATCAACTATAATTGGAGTTCTCGACCATTTAAACACTTACAAATGCACACAAATTTGCACAAAGGATTGATCAGAAGCATAAATCCAAGCAACACACAACATTATATATTTTCTTGTATAGATACATAAAACATTATTATTAAAGCCCCATATTATCTAGGTGTTAACCAACCCCCTAATTGTCTACCAATGAGTTATTTATGATAGGCCAGTAGGATGTAGACCAAGTCATAAGGGAATGTTCAATATACTGACAGGAACAAATGTAAACTTCTCATTGTGAATGGGCCATGCAATTTTGTAGTGATCAAATAGCAAGACTAATATCTGTCACAATTGTCTTCCCAATTCAATCAACATTGATTTTGTAGTGTTCCTCAACCCTTATACTTGTACAAAACCATGTATAAATATAATATAATTGCAAAAAAACAAATACAAGAGACAATAAGATGAAATATGCAAAGATACCCTTGTATTATGAGAATAGGAAGAACAAAAGTGATGTTCACTTGCCTCTTAAGGTGGGGTGACCTTTCATTAAGCAAAGCTCCCAATACAACAACACAAGACAAACATTCCATAGCCTCTTATCTCTTTAAATAAATTCTCAATAGCAAAACTCTCACTACT
>JASDQU010012875.1:8360-23889 GCA_032191745.1 Picea mariana | reverse complement strand
AGTAGTGAGAGTTTTGCTATTGAGAATTTATTTAAAGAGATAAGAGGCTATGGAATGTTTGTCTTGTGTTGTTGTATTGGGAGCTTTGCTTAATGAAAGGTCACCCCACCTTAAGAGGCAAGTGAACATCACTTTTGTTCTTCCTATTCTCATAATACAAGGGTATCTTTGCATATTTCATCTTATTGTCTCTTGTATTTGTTTTTTTGCAATTATATTATATTTATACATGGTTTTGTACAAGTATAAGGGTTGAGGAACACTACAAAATCAATGTTGATTGAATTGGGAAGACAATTGTGACAGATATTAGTCTTGCTATTTGATCACTACAAAATTGCATGGCCCATTCACAATGAGAAGTTTACATTTGTTCCTGTCAGTATATTGAACATTCCCTTATGACTTGGTCTACATCCTACTGGCCTATCATAAATAACTCATTGGTAGACAATTAGGGGGTTGGTTAACACCTAGATAATATGGGGCTTTAATAATAATGTTTTATGTATCTATACAAGAAAATATATAATGTTGTGTGTTGCTTGGATTTATGCTTCTGATCAATCCTTTGTGCAAATTTGTGTGCATTTGTAAGTGTTTAAATGGTCGAGAACTCCAATTATAGTTGATAGATATGGATAGACCACTTCAATACTTTAGTTTCATATTCATCTCCTCCTCTTTAGAGAAAAATCAAACCATGAGGGCATGGAACTCATTCATGTACTCATCAACATATTCATAACCATGGTATTGACATGGTTGTTGCCACTTTATGCACTAGTTGATATGAATCTTAGGGGGGCTTATAGTCTAAGTTCATATGTATAAGTCATATAGTCATATTTGTATGCAAAAGGGAACTTCATAGATATATAATTTATGAAGTTGAGCCTAATCAAAGTTGACTTTGTCAACAAGACACCTTATAAGAAAGAAATAGGAAGAGAGTGAAGGTCCGAAAGGAGAGGTCCCAAAATCGACCTCTTTACATAATGGTTCTTCTTAATGGAATCATTCTTCTCCAACTCTCTCTCTTTCTCATATTTTTGTGGTGTATTCAATTCATGTATTTTCATCAATGTTCTCGTGATTAATTTCATGGCAGATTTTTATGTTTTCTCTCTTTTTCTCTTAGCATTCAAGCCTTCTGGATCTTATCCCTCAAGATCTAGATCATTGGTGATCTGGATTTATAAATGGAACAAAATGAAATATAGATGTATAACAAAGAAAAACATAGAGATACAGTAAAACTTGACTTCTATTAATAAAGAAACCCTGCTAAAATTGTAAAAATGCAGACTGGAACAAACTTACTCGAATGGTGGCACCTTATCTCTGAGAAGAGATGTGACGGCTACGCTCATTCGCAAGAAGATGAGTACAATGAGGCTCCAGAGTCCTTTTTAACATAAAACATAAATGATAAAACCCTAAACATCCAAAACCCTAACCCTAGAAGATGAAACGCTAGAAGGTTTGTGGGCCCCAATGGGGGTAGTTGATACGTCAACTTCTCGAGGGCGTAACTTTGGCATACGATCTCTATTTGGGGCTCTCGATACACCATTGGAAAGGTATAGTAGAGGAGTACATATTTCGTTTAGCCTAGAATATACCTCTATTTCGATGTTGTGCAATGTCGAGCCCAAAAAACGTCATTTAGTGCGTCAAAACGACCCCAGAAGTTTGGGACCCAAAAAACTGTAAAAAAGCTGCCATAATGGAAATTGTTCTTTGAGACAGTGGAACATATGGGTGGATATTGATATCCACCTAGATAATTCCTCCCCCCTTAGGAAGCCATGGTCTCCATTGCGTTGAGCACCCCCATCAGATGGGGAAACTTATGTTGAACTTTGCCCCGGGTGAGCCACTTGCCTTGGTGCAGGAGTTGCCCTTCTCTGACAACCCGATAAAGTTGGATCTTATGCTGGAAAGTATCCTTAATCTAAGTGTCCTTGATCTGATCAATGGTTTTCTGTTCCATGCAGTCAGGGTAGAGCTTTGTTGGTGTCAACTTCTCTGCGATCTACAATGTGTCCAATAATGGTGGGAAGTATGGTTGAAGGAGGTCCACATTGAACACTGGGTGCAGGCCAAGGAAGGGGGGAATAATTAGCTCAAAAGAATTGTCACCCACAACCTTGGTGATGGTGTAAGGCGCATAGCGAAGTGGACGAAGTTTTTGATGGGGTCATGTAAGGCGCTCTTTCTTAAAATGCAACTAGACCTTGTCTCCAACTTGAGACTTGTGCGTCACCCGGTGTTGATCATGGCGTTGTTTGTAATTAGCATTGGCTTTCTGTAAAAGAAATTGTAGAATTTGAAAATAGATGAAAAACAAGCATTTAAAAAAAAAGTGGAAACATTATGTATCAGAAAATTTAAAATATCAAAAAACCACCTAAAATGGGAGGGGAGTGATATTGGTAGCACCATTTTTAAAAATGGGGTAAAAAACTTGACCCCCCCAAAAATGAGAACTCTGTAGAGTTCTCGTTAAGTTGGTAACTATGTTTTGTTGTATCAAGATAGAAGTTTTGGAATCTTAGAACCATTCATGGCAAACTGCATTCAACCAATCATCTACAATGGAGAGTGAAACGAGGGACCATTTCTTTTCATATTTCAAGTTGTTGTGGTTAGTATGGACATAAAAAATTTCACCCAACAAGTATTATTTCTACTTTAGCAACGAGTGAATGATTGTGATCATTTCTTTGTCATGTGTTCATTTTGCTTGCTTTCTTGGGTTTAACCTTCGAATTTTGAAGGCAATAAGCACATTGCCTATTCATATTCGTGAAACATCACATTCAAGGACACATGATTTTGTGAAGTCTAAGCTAGCCAAAACAAGAGTGGAATTCATTAAAGTCTCCATCCTCTCAAAACAAAATTATGCTAAATCATCCCACCTATAGGCGTCATTCAATAGTTTTGTTAGCAACGCTAATATCTCTACGTAGTTCTTTACAAATCTTATGTAATAACCTATAAGACCCAGGAATCCCCTTAATTATGTGATAGTTTTGGGAATATGTGAATCATTGCTCACAACAATCTTCTTCGAGTCTACCTTGACTCCTTCCGTTGGTACCATGTAGTACATAAATTTTGATTCTTCCCTTCCAAAACTACATGTTAATTTCTTTTCATAGAGCTTATTTTCTTCTAATAGTTTCAACATTGTTTCTACGTTCTTGAGATGTGAACTCCAATTTTGTGCTATAGACTAACATACTATCAAATAACATAGGTACATTTGCAAGAATAGACATAATAAGTCATTCATCATTGTGTGAAAGGTAGTTGAGGTGTTGAATAGTCCAAAGGGCATGCCATGAAATTCATATAGGCCTGTATGGGTATAGAAAGCAGTTTTAGGAATATCCTCTTCACGTATTTTTATTTGGTAATACCATAACTTCATATCAAAATTGGATAAAAATCAGTTTGTTATTCACATGGGTAGCTGGGTAGTTGCAATGTAGTTCTTGGGGCTTACATCTGGTTCCCCTAAAATTATCACCTCTCATTGCACGAAAAAGTTATTGAAAAAAGGCCACTCAGTCATTATTGACAATTCAATGCCATACAAGTAGTGGACATCCCCCACAAGAGATTCACCGCAATTTCCAATTGGTTCTCTCCAAACATCAACAAGTATTTGAAATGCCATAAGGGTTATCACCTTCACGAGGGGAGCATGACCATGGTATTCCATTGATTCCATGTAGTCTACCACCCATTGTGAATT
This sequence comes from Picea mariana, assembly GCA_032191745.1. Lineage (NCBI taxonomy): Eukaryota > Viridiplantae > Streptophyta > Pinopsida > Pinales > Pinaceae > Picea > Picea mariana. Next base: position 20,120 of record JASDQU010012875.1, on the reverse strand, counting down.
CATATAGGCGTATGTTTGCACATAAGAATGAAATCGAAAAGATTATTCAAGAACTAGTGGAGGATGGAATCATATGCCCTAGTACCAATCCCTACTCATCACTAGTGATCGTGGTATTAAAGAAGGAAGGTGTTGGCCCTTGACCAAGTTTTGCGTAACACTTGGTCATATTTGACCATTCTTGGACATCGACACCCTATTAAAGATGGAGCACCAGGCGAAGCAGAGATAATGGGATCTCGACCCACTTTTGGGGCCCTTTTAGGGTTTTGGGTTAATGTAATGGGAAAGGGATGTCGACCCATGGGTTTACCCATGTTTAGGCCTATGTTGTAAAGTATAAATAAGTAGCTAGGCAATGTAAGAGGAGTCGATGGCTTAGTGCTAGTAATTAGATATGTGTGATTGAATGTAAATGCTTTGTGCATGATTGTAAGAGGTTTGCAAAGCTGAGTGCAAGTGTTGTAAGTGCTGAGTGCACGGATTGTAAGAAGGCTCTGTGTTAGATCTACTCGGGGAAGGAGGATCTGGCGAGGTGCGCGCAGATCTCCTGTCCTATGCGGAGTACAAGTTGAGCTCTGTGTTGTAATCAGATTGACCAACGTTAATAAAGAAGAAGAAGATTTTGTGGATGTAGCCCCAGGGTGGGGGTGAACCACGCAAACCTGCGTGTCATGCTTTGTGTCGTTGCTTCCTTGTGTTTTCACTATCTTGTTAAGTGCTATGCCATGATTAGATAGATTTGCTTATGCTTTGAGATTCTCTAGATGTATATGAATAGTATATCTGATGTGTATGAGGATGCTTAGTGCTGATCTACAAGATCTAATATGTTTTGTTGTTGCTAAGCATTGAAATATCTTATATCTGAGCAAGTACTGCGATGTTTTGTCTTATCTACGAAGTACAATAAGGGTGAATAGTGATGAATGAATGATGCTAAGTGCTCTGTAAAGGATATAATCACAGATCTGTGTCCCAACTAAGGTTGTAGACACCTGAGTCTTGCAACCACCCCTGCCTCTACCTTGGGTGAGACTTCATCTGCTTCGTAGGTGTTGCCGAAAGGGCCGATAGTTAGGGCTTTGTTGGTGCGCTCTCGAGTGTTGAACCTTGGGTCTGCCCCTGTGCCAACAAATGGTTCCATTGCCAGGACCTGAAACTGTGATTATTGGGAACTGAGGAAGAAGAAACTTTGTGCAAAAGAAAGCTCTGTGCGTAGATCTGTTGCCCTAGTGCACAGATTTTTATTCAACCTGTGAAGCTTTGTGCCAGGAATAAGGTCAGATCTGAAGAAAAGAAGCGAGATCTAAACACTCTGTGCTCTAAGAAAAGTAAAAGTGGAAATTTCTGAAAGAAAAGTCAAATCTGCAGAAAAGAGGTAAGATCTGTAAGCTCTATGCTCTAATAAAGGTAAGAATAGTCAAAAGTTTTTAGATCTGAAAGCTTTGTGCTTTGTAGAAGTAAGATAAGTGAAATTTTTTGTTTCTAAAACATGGATCTAGCTATGCTTGATAGATTATGTCCTAGCTTCAAAACTAGGGCATTAATAGATGAAAAAAAGTTTGATATGAATAGATTTGATAAGTATAATGATAGATATGTCATACCTATGCATAGAAAGAATGTATGGACTAAAAAGTGGATGCAGGATCCTAGAAAGAGTTTTTTGTAGGCTAGCTACCATGATCCTGGTCCGCAGTACATAAGAAGTTGGGGAACATTTAAATGAAAGAGAGGGTTAACCCTCTGTTATAGTTGCAGAAGACCGGGACATCTTGCTAAGGAATGCCCTGGTGGAAGACCTAGTTGTCTCTGTTACAAAGCTTTGGACCATGAAGTGTTGGATTGCCCTAGAATGATTGCTAAGCTTTAAAGAATGAATCTGAATGAAGAAAACCCTAAGGCATATCCAGAAATAGTAGAAACTCAGAAGGAATCAGAAAATATATTGCTACAGATGAAAGACACCTTGAATAATCACCGACATGTTAGGCTATCAGAGATCTTCAAAGAAAAGGAGCAAGTTGAAGCAAGAATAGGGGACTTCAACATTGACTGTATTCTTGATGAAGAAACACAAGTGAACATTATGCCAGAAAGAACTTGGGAAGCTATAGGGAAGCCTGCCTTGATCCCTTCCCTAGGAGGAACAAGTTTATTTAGAGGAAAGCTAGTAAACCTATGTGGAAGGCTCGCATGGATACCTATGACTGTCAATGGAACTTCGACAGAGGAAGACTTTGAAATGATTAAATTTATTGAAGACAGTGCCCCGTTTACCATGCTCATAGGAAAACCTTGGATTGATAGAGAACAAGCCAAACGAAAACAGGATGAAGAAGTTTTGGAATAGAAGAAGCAAGAGTTAAAAGACTTTATGACCTGAAGGATCGCGCACTTGATTGAAGAACAGAAGAGCAGATCACAGATATTTAATACTAGCAACTCCGATGTCAAGGCTAAGTGAACACTAGAGGATCCGCAGAAGATTGAGTTACCTATTTTTGATACAAAAGAAGTATTATCCAGGAACCCTAGGAAAGAATTTCAACAACGCGAAGTAACTAAGACAACATAAGATAAGCATCAGAATGGTAAAAGCATTAATGAGACGAAGCTCACTGGGAAGAAGGCTAGAAAGTTAAGAAAGAAAAGGGCTAATACTGTAAGGTCACAAGAGGTTCTAGAGGATACTTCGCAGAAAGAAAAATTGCAAAATTGGAGCTTCGCCGAGATATCAGAACAACGACATAGAGTACTTCACCATGATGAAGCAATATAGTCATTGGGGTCGATATATCCGTTCGACTTCCGCTCCGAACGGGCAGAAAAGCAATAAAGGTTCATCATCCAACTGTTGAAAAGCTCCATAATGGGTCGAACAAGAGTTAAAGAAGGATCGTACCCGTTGCAAGCAGACCGTTGCTAATTTTCCCTACTTAGTCCATCGTGCCACGCACCGAGAATACTTTTTGCTAAGTGAGAATTTGAGCATGAAACCTGAGATTAACTCACCCTGAGATCATTGCCTTGTTCCCATACTATTCACTGTAGTCTCTGAATTCCTTTCACACCTGAGCTAGCTGACCCAAGCTTGTATGTTGGACGAGCTCAACACTGCTGAGAAAATTGTTGAAGAAGTTTTAATTGACTTAATGACTGAGAGAGTCATACCGGAGTGAGGAGTGTCTATGGGTGTACAGGCATCATCCTTAGGAACATTGCTAGCTTCCCCCTCCACTGCTTGAGCAGGACCATCCCGACTGCCTTCGGAAAGACGATCTAAGCTCGGAAACGACTTCTCCACTGTGAAGATGATCCCAAGTATCTTGCCTAAGTATATCCCACCACTAAGCAGCACAGTGAATCGAGACATTGTACCTAGAGACTTCGACTATACCGTGGTCACTGCGTACCTCCCGAAAGGAGTGCGCACAGTTCGTGCTGACCAAGATAAGCTCGCAGCGCTGAAATTTAGTGATTTTAACCTTGGAGATCACAAGGTTTACAGTATGCTAGCCCCACACAAGTACTTAACTATCACAAAAGGGAGGAACCTGAAGATTGTCCCTCAACAATGGACTCATAACCTCGCGTAGTCAACCCTCCTCAATGTAATGAAGATTCCACATTTCGGGAGGCTCATACTCATTGCTTTCATCGCTTGGGAGCTACCAGAAGGTGCCACTTTTCCAGAGATCTAACCCTTCGAACCACTGGCTGCTAAGTTCTGTACGTTGTGGTACTCCAGCAACATGAACAAGCAGTGGCAGTCCAATATCGTCTTCCACGCTTCTTATAATCAATTGAAGAATGCAATCCAGTCTACACCGCGCCTCACACCAAACACACTTCATAGGTTTAGACCTTTGATCAAATTCAACGCAGATCGCCACTTCACCTATATCACAGTGTGCGCTGATGAGCACAAACAACAACTCCAGTTGTACTATAAGTTGATAGAAGAAGACTTGGAGCAGATTACCAAGGAATGGTCGGCGGACCTCCTTGTTGCAGCAGACCTCGCAGAGATGTTCGACATGGATAGCCCTGAAGCTATGCCGGATACACCTGGACCGCGCAAGACTAAGAAGGATGTGGAAATTCAAGATGTCCATAGCACATCCACGAAGACCACTTCGATCTCACCTGCAAAGGGAGGTGACGATGAAGAACTAGGTGGCATAGAAGTTGAGCAAAACAAAGGTGAGGTTACTCTGCCTGGAGAGGAGGAGGATCCCTCCAAGAAAAGGAAGACTACCCCACTGAAGCCCTCGTCCCGAAAGAAAGCTAAGGCCACCCAGACTACGTTTAAGACTACCCTCACACAGAATGACTTCGACTTCTTGATCGCTGCGCTGAATGATGCTTCACTAGAGATTGTAGACAGGCAAGAAGTGAAGCAGGAGGATATATTCAACCGAATCAAGGGTGAATTTCAAGAAGCGCATCATGCACTCCAGTCTAGTAGAGTAGTTTCTACGACACCCTTGACAATTGAAACAACAGGAACAGGTGATGAGCCCACCTAATTATGCCAGATCGCCGAGAAAGTCGAAGCTCGCCTTCGACGAGCTCAAGAAGACACAGCGCAAGCCACCCAGGCTTGGGCACAAGTATAGAGCGCACATATAGTACAATAGAGGAAGGCAGAATAGGAACAACTTACCTTACAAGTGAAGTGGGAGGAGGAAAAAGCATAGTTACAGCAGAGCAAGGACTAGTTGCTAGCAGAGCAACTTGAAGTACAGGAAAGAGTTCACAGAGCACTTCACTCTGTGACGATCATTGAAGTGAAAATTGAAGAACGCGTACCACAGTAGGTGACACAACTTGAAGAAGTAATCCAGCAACTTCAACAGTGTATCACAGATCTGGAAATTCGTACCGTGCCTGAGACTCCACAAGAAGTAAGAGATTTGAGGGAAGCAACTGCCCGTAGCGTAGTTGGACGATTAAAAACCTTGGCTTTGGAATGTAAGCAGCTGAGCGCTAGAAGCACCCAAACCTATGAGAACCTCACAAAGAACCCAGAATTGCAAACATTAGAAGCACAACTCCAAGAAGCAAAGCAACATGCAGATACGCTACAGGCGCAATTGAAGGCCTTGACCCCAGTCGAGAGAATGAAGCGATTTCTAGAACAACGCACCACCCAACAACAGGTACACATGCTACAAAGTAAAGTGATGGAAGTCTCTCAACGACTTCAACCACTCCAAGAGAAATCATTCCAATTGTTCACTGAAGTTGAGAGCCAGGCAGCCGAGCTTGAACAGGTTGTCATCACTGCAGAATAGCGCATGGAAGGACCAGTAAACGATGCAGTGATACAGGAGTTCACTGAGCAAGAGGTTGTCGCACTGCAGCAGGTTGAAGTAGCTCGGGCCAAGCACGAGACATTCGAAGCAAAGTTGATCAGACTAGAGTGACTCGGGACGAGTCACAGGTGAGTGTTGCGGGCATGTTGGCCCTTGACCAAGTTTTGCGGAACACTTGGTCATATTTACCGTTTTTGGACATCGACACCCTGTCAAAGATGGAGTGTCAGGTGAAGCAGAGATCATGGGATCTCGACCCACTTTTGGGGCCCTTTTAGGGTTTTGGGTTAATGTAATGGGAAAGGGATGTCGACCCATGGGTTTACCCATGTTTAGGCCTATGTTGTAAAGTATAAATAAGTAGCTAGGCAATGTAAGAGGAGCTGATGGCTTAGTGCTAGTAATTAGATCTGTGTGATTGAATGTAAATGCTTTGTGCATGATTGTAAGAGGCTTGCAGAGATGAGTGCAAGTGTTGTAAGTGTGGAGTGCATAGATTGTAAGAAGGCTCTGTGTTAGATCTACTAGGGGAAGGAGGATCTTGCGAGGTGCACGCAGATCTCCTGTCCTATGCGGAGTACAAGTTGAGCTATGTGTTATAATCAGATTGACCAAAGCTAATAAAGAAGAAGAAGACTTTGTGGACATAGCCCCAGGGTGGGGGTGAACCACATAAACCTGCGTGTCATGTTTTGTGTTGTTGCTTCCTTGTGTTTTCACTATCTTGCTAAGCGCTATGCCATGATTAGATAGATTTGCTTATGCTTTGTGATTCTCTAGATGTATATGAATAGTATATCTGATGTGTATGAGGATGCTTAGTGCTGATCTACAGGATCTAATATGTTTTGTTGTTGCTAAGCACTGAAATATGTTATATCTGAGCAAGTACTGCGATGTTCTATCTTATCTGCGAAGTACAATAAGGGTGAATAGTGATGAATGAACGATGCTAAGTGCTCTGTAAAGGATATAATCACAGATCTGTGTCTTAGCTAAGGTTGGATACACCTGAGTCTTGCAACCATCCCTGCCTCTACCTCGGGTGAGACTTCATCTGCTTCACAGGTGTTGTCGAAAGGGCTGGTAGTTAGGACTTTGTTGGTGCACTCTTGAGCGTTGAACCCTGGGTCTGCCCCTGTGCCAACAGAAGGTAATTGTTGCATGTATCTTGATTTTTGGACCCTCAATACATTAACCATCAAAGATAACAGTTAATATCTTTGATGAACTTCATTGAGCCAAGTTTTTCACCAAACTTGACCTGCATTATGACTACCACCAAATACAAATGAAAGAGGCAAACATCCCGAAGATAGCCTTTGGCATTCATAAGGGTCATGAATTTTTAGTGATACCATTCAACCTTTGCAATGGTCCATCCACCTTCCAAAGCCTCGTGAACAAAAAATTTCGACCCTTTCTACGCAATTTTGTGATAGTATTCTTTGATGATATCTTGATCTACAAGAAATCTTAGGATTCTCACATAGAGCATGTTGATAGATCCTTACAACTCCTGTGGGACCACCAACTATTCTTGGAACACTCCAAATGTTTCTTTGGGGCTTCAAAGATTGGATACTTAGGGTACATTGTCAATAAGGATGGGATGGCATACAAGTAGATCCCAAGAAAGTTGTGGTTATGCAAGGGTTGCCTCTACCCGAGACATTGAAGAGCCTACGTGAGTTCTTAGGAATTATTAGCTACTACAATAAGTTTGTAAAAAAATATGGAAAAATTGTTGCTCCCTTGACATCCTTGCTAAAAAAGAATGCATTTGTATGAAGCGAAGCAATCAAGAAAGCCTTCTCAATTTTAGAGGATGCCATGTGCACAACTCTAGTATTAACAATGCCAGATTCCAAGACTTTTGTCCTTGAATGTGATGCCCTAGGTAGAGGTCTTGGTGCATTTTTTATGCAAGAAGGGTGCCCCTTGGCATTCACCAGTAAGCACTTGTGTGGCCACAATTTTGGTAAATCAATTTATGAGAAAGAGATGATGCCCATCCTTCATGCAATGGAGACTTGGTGTCCATATCTCATAAGGGGACATTTCCAAATCAAGACTAACCATCATATTCTGAAGTACTTTCTTGAACAAAGGTTATTGTCACTAGAGTAGCATAAGTGGGCCATCATGATGATAGGGTAAAATTATGAGATTATCTGTAAGAAAGGTAAACAAAATGTGGTGGTTCATGCTTTGTCCTAACAATTTGAGGAGGATGGATCCCTCTTTGCCTTATCTTCACCCATTCCATGTTTTCTTGAGGAATCCCATAAACAATGGTTGGAAAATAACACGATCACTCAACTCATCCAAAGGCTTTAGGAAGATCCCAAACCTCCTAAAGGGTATACATGGCAGCAAGATACATTGAGGTATAAAGGGCACATTATTTTAGTAAAAAAATATTCCTCAAAACAAAGGGTGTTCGAGGAATTTCATTCATCACATACAACATGTCACTCTAGTTTTCATAAAACATATGAAAGAACTAAGTGTTTATTCTTTTGGGAAGTCATGAAAACAAACATCTAGGATTTTGTGGAAAATTGTGACACTTTCCAAATAAACAAGGGTGAGATAGTAAAGATGTTAGGGGCATTGCAACCATTACCGATCCCAACACATATGGAGTGACATCTTTATGGATTTTATAGTGGGACTTCGGAGGGCGGGCAATAAATCGATTATCATGGTGGTAGTTGACCATCTTTCCAAATATGCTCATTTTTGTTCCTTATCACATCCATTTACCACCTCCTCAATTGTCCAAGTCTTCATGGATTGGATTTTTAAGTTACACGACATGCCCACTTCCATTGTCTCAAATCAGGACCCTACCTTCACCAACAAATTTTGGAAAGAGTTGTTTAAACTTCAGGGTACCCAATTAATCATGAGCATTGTGTATCACCCCCAAACAAATGAACAAATTGAAGTGTTAAACAAGTTTTTATAAACCTATTTGTGATGCTTTGCTTATGAAAAAACATACAAATGGGCACAATATCTTCCCATTGCAAAATGGTGGTACAATACCTCTTATCGTGGATCTACCAAAATGAACCCATATGGAGTTGTCTATGGTAAAAAACTATTGTCAAACACTTCCTATTTACTAGGCACCTCCAAGGTTTAGGCAATGGATAACACAGTCCACACCAGAGAAGCCATTCTTCACACATTGAAGGGAAAATTGTTTATGGCTCAAAATAGAATGAAGCAACAAGCAGACTAGCATCGCTTAAAGCATCTCTTGCAATAGAAGATCAAGTGTTTCTTTGCCTTCAACCCCATAAACAAACATCACTCAAAGACAAAAAACCTCATAAATTAGCACCAAAGTTCTATGGACCTTATGAGATTATCTAACAGATTGGAATAGTGGCCTACAAGTTGGCTCTTCTAGCCCACTCCAAGATTCATCTAGTATTTCATGCGTCTTGTCTAAAGAAGGTCATGGGATCAAAGTGCAAGGTGCAAACCAACTTACCAAAACTTGATGATAAAGGTTCCATTTGGCTTCAGTAGGAAGTAGTATTGGATAACAAAGAGCATTAATTGTGCTAGCACATGGTCCGTAAAGTACCGATCCAATGGAAAGATACATAGCCCAAAGATGCCATATGGGAACCAATCACGATTTTGCAGTCAAGTCCTCATCTTCAACCTTGAGGACAACGTTGCTTTTGAAGGGAGAGGGCATGTTAGGGTCCTACCCTAACCTTCCTACTTTAGGCTACCTAGGAGTTAGTCAATTGCTATATGTGGCCATCCTCTTTGAATAAGGCCCATTATATAGTAGTGGATAGTTATTTGATGTAAATGGGTCTACTTTACAAGGCCCGGTAGGTAGTTGGTACCCATTCGTGATGGGATCACAAGTAGTGAGAGTTTTGCTATTGAAGATTTATTTAAAGAGATAAGAGGCTATGAAATGTTTGTCTTGTGTTGTTGTATTGTGAGCTTTTCTTAATGAAAGGTCACCCCACCTTAAGAGGCAAGTGAACATCACTTTCGTTCTTCCTATTCTCATAATACAAGGGTATCTTTGCATATTTCATCTTATTGTCTCTTGTATTTGTTTCTTTGCAATTATATTCTATGTATACATGGTTGTGTTTCAAGTTTAAGGGTCAAGGAATACTACAAAATAAATGTTGATTGAATTGGGAAGACAATTGTGACARATATTAGTCTTGCTATTTGATCACTATAAAATTGCATGGCCCATTCACAATGAGAAGTTTACATTTTTTCCTGTCGGTATATTTGAGCTTCCCTTATGACTTGGTCTACATCCTACTGGCCTATCATAAATAATTCGTTGGTAGACAATTAGGCGGTTGGTTTCCACCTAGAGAATATGGGGCTTTGATAATAAATGTTTATGTATCTATACAAGTAAATATATAATGTTGTGTGTCGCTTGTATTTATGATTCTGATCAATCCTTTGTGCAAATTTGTGTGCATTTGTAAGTGTTTAAATGGTTGAGAACTCCAATTCTAGATGATAGATATGGGTAGACCACTTCGGTACTTTAGTATCATATTCATCTCCTAATCTTTAGAGAACAATCAAACCATGAGGGCATGGAACTCATTCATGTACTCATCAACATATTCATAACCATAGTATTGGCATGGTTGTTGCCACTTTATGCACTAGTTGATATGAATCTTAGGGGGGCTTGTTGGCCCTTGGTTATGGAAGTTAGCAAAGAGCAATGAAGAAAAGGCAAAATGCGAACTGCGCAGAAGACACAGTGACTGTTACTGGGTCGAAGTGAGCAAAAAAGCAGAAAAGACGGAGCAAAGTAAAAGGAAGCAAGACAATGGACGAGGAGATCAAGGATGACAGATCAATAAGAAAGAAGGATCATGGACAGCTCAGCAAGAGGAAAAAACCACCGTTGGATGCTTTGGAGCACCGCGTGAGAAGGAAGGAAAGACAGGCTGGCAAAGCCCTAAAAACACGGGTCAAGTTGACCTAGGGTTTTGGTATCTAGGGTTTTGACACCTAGGTTTTGGCCTAAGGATGTCGGTGAGTGATTGTAATGTATAAATAGAGGTCTAAAGGACCTGGGATGGGTTGTTGTTACTATTGTTGGTGTTATTATTGTTGTTGTGTGATCGAGTGAGTACTATCGAGTGAGAAAGAAGTGTTGAGTATGAGAACCTTCTGTATTGTAAGATCTTTAGCTGGGTGCGAAGATCAAACCTACAGCTGGGTGCTCAGGGAGGGGAGAGATAGAGAGGAGAAGAGAGAAGATCTGCTAGCTGAGAGTGCAAAAAAGAATTGTATGCTTCATCTTAATATATTATAGGCACAGTTCTATGGATGTAGTCCTAGAGAGAGGGTGAACCATGTATACTTTGTGTAGTGTGTGATTGATGTTATACTCTTTTCTGTTTGATATACTGCTATTGCATTACCGAATTAGATATGATAGATAGTTGTGTGGAGTAGATTTAAGCCGATAAGTTATATATGCATGTTGTACTGTTCTAGTATTAGGTCCACTTGATATTTCCCTTGGTTGTAGACATCTCTGTCCTGCAACCCCCCCATAGTTGCTTCGAGTGAGACTGCATCTGCTTCACAGGTGTTGCTGAAAGGGTCAGTAGTTAGGGCTTGTTGGTGCGCTCTTGGAGCTGAACCCTGGGTCTACCCTTGTGCCAACAAATGGTTACGTTGCCGGGACAAATGTCAAGGTGGTTTCCATCAAAGACAAAGATTTAGAAGTGGATAGAAAATCAAGAAAGGGACTTCGTTGAAGCCCAGAACAAGAACCCTAATCTTAGTACAAAGGATTGGCTGGAGAGATATATCTTTACTGATATACACAAAATTTTGTTTGGAGGAATCCATCATGATCTATATGAGTGGTTAGCTAGGTTAGCAGATACTCAGTTTGAGATTATATATACACCTCTTGTGGTTTGGACGTCGGTGTTGATCAAGAAGGTCAAGAGAGTTGATAACGTCGTTTCGAGAGTAGTAGATCACTGGTTTGATAGCACCATTGGAGGGTACATCACTGAGTCTGTTGTTGACAGAGTAGAGTCATATAGCCAAGCCGAGAGATATTTCTTCAAGTGACCCAGAGGAAATTTTTTACATTTTCTGAAGTTGAGGATCAAGATGCTATTGCATGAGAAGAACATCTTAAAGATACAATAGATTGGTCGGATTTGAAAAAGCTAATGTTCAAAAATTTGGATAGTGACAACGACACAGAGGCTGGACATATGCGCAGTGGGAGAGCGTTCAGAGAAGTTCATCTTGTGACCCTGTTTAAGCAGAACTACGGGGACGAGGGGTTCTACAGTGGAGAAGAGGAAGATCCGACAGACAAAGAGCATTCAGAACCTGCCAGGGTAGAGGAAGGGAAAGTTGAAGAGCCTCACCGGGAAGA
>JASDQU010012874.1:215648-229928 GCA_032191745.1 Picea mariana | reverse complement strand
TATCCTCATCTATAGAAAAAACTGGACAGACCATCTTAATCATGTGGATCAATTTCTTCGCCTACTCTCTCAGCACCAGCTTTTTCTGAAACAATCCAAATGTTCTTTTGGTGCCTCCGAAGTAGAATACTTGGGTCATCTAGTGGGAAAGGATGGTGTAAGGGTGGACCCGAGAAAGATTGAAGCTATGCAAGACTGGCCGCACCCAAAGACTCTCAAAATATTGCGCGGATTTTTGGGCCTCACAGGGTATTACCGCAGGTTCGTTAAGAACTATGGAAAGATTGCAGCATGTCTCACAACTCTCCTCAACAAGAACTCTTTCACTTGGACTCTAGCAGCTTCTCAAGCTTTTCAAATCTTGAAGACGGCCATGTGCACCACTCCGGTTCTAGCTCTTTCCGACTTCACAAAGACTTTTGTGTTGGAATGTGACGCCTCTGGGAAAGGAATTGGTGTTGTCCTTATGAAAGAGGGTTGACCTTTGGCCTTCACTAGCAAGCAACTGTCTGAAAAGAATCTGGGCAAACCCATTTATGAAAAAGAAATGTTGGTAATTCTCCATGCCGTTGAGTTGTGGTGTCCGTATCTCTTGGGGCAATGCTTCCAAATTAAGATAGACCATCAAAGCCTCAAGTACTTTCTGGAACAATGCATTTCCTCCAAGGAAAAACAAAAATGGGTGACTAAGCTCTTTGGATATGACTATGAGATCATTTACAAGAAGGGAAAAGACAATGTTGTGGCAGATGCACTGTCTCGAAAATATGAAGACGAAGGATCTCTTTTTTCTATTTTTTTCATTGTACCTGATTGGCTCCAAGCTGTGCGCCAGGAATGGCTTCAAGATCCAAAATGTTAGCATATGATCCAACAACTACAGAACAAGGCTCCGGTTCCCCTAGGATACTCCTGGCTCCAGGATGAGCTTCGATATAAGGTCGCTTGTATTTAAGTAAACAATCCAAGCTCAAATCCACGGTGCTTTCTGAGCTTCATGCTACACCCACAGTCGGGCACTTAGGGTTCACCAAAACACATGACCAAGTCAAACACTCTTTTTTCTGGGAGGGTATGAAACAGGACATCCGTAAGTTTGTCGCTGAATGTGAGGTGTGTCAACACAACAAGGGAGAAATAGTCAAATCCCCGGGCACCCTCCAACCGCTTTCGATTCCCCCTGCTATTTGGAAGGATATCTCTATGGACTTTATTACAGGCCTACCCAAATCGGGGAATAAATCAGTCATAATGGTGGTGGTGGATCGCCTCTCCAAGTATGCTCATTTCTGCACTCTTTCCCACCCATTTACTGCATCCACGGTGGCTCAAATTTTCATGGACCAGGTATTCAAGCTACATGGAATGCCGCACTCTATTGTTTCTGATAGAGACCCAACTTTCACAAGCAATTTTTGGCAAGAATTGTTTAAGCTACAAGGCACACAATTGCATCTCATCTCAGCTTATCATCCCCAAACGGATGGTCAAATGGAAGTTGTCAACAAGTGTTTGGAAACATATCTGAGGTACTTTGCCTCTGAAAAACAACACCAGTGGATTCAATGGTTACCCCTCGCCGAATGGTGGTACAACACTACATACCATATAGCCACTCGCATGACTCCCTTTGAAGCAGTATATGGACAGAAGCCACCTTCAGTTCTCTCATACTTACCAGGTACCTTGAAATTCCAGGCTGTTGACCAAACACTTACCATTCGAGAGGACATCCTTCGTACCCTTAAAGAGAACTTGGTCATGGCGCAGAATAGAATGAAGCAGCAAGCAGATCAAGGTCACTCTGAACGTCAATTTGCAAAAGGGGATCAGGTGTTTCTGAGACTGCAACCATATAAGCAAACTTCCCTCAAGGCCGAGAATTATCAGAAGCTAGCACCCAAATTCTATGGCCCTTACACAGTTCTCAAGTGTGTGGGACAAGTCTCATATCAGTTAGCTCTGCCCAGTCAGTTGAAGCTACACCCTGTTTTTCATGTTTCATGCTTGAAGAAGGTGATTGGAACCAGGTGCCAAATTCTAACTAACCTTCCAGAGTTAGCTGAAGAAGGCTCCATTTGGCTACAGCCAGAAGCAGTTTTGGACCAGCGTGAGTGTCGCCTGTGTCAGAGAACCATCACGGAAGTGCTAGTACAGTGGAAAGGCATGACTCCAGTAGATGCCACTTGGGAACCAGCTACCATTCTACAACAGTTTCCACATCTCAAGCCTTGAGGACAAGGTTGTTTTTAAGGGGGCAGACATGTTAAGGTCCTAACCCGCACATAGGTAGATCAATGTATTCGGATGTAATAAAGGTCAATATTAATAAGGCCTTTCAATAAACTATAATAAGGTGAATGTAAGAAGACCTAATAGAAGCTTCCGCTTCTAGAAGGATCTTCCTCTAGATGCTTCTCTTAATAGACATATTTAGTATAAATAAGAGGTGAAGGGATGAGAACCCTAGCTTAGAGATTATTGTAACAGAGCACTGCTCTACTGGAGGTTTCTCCCTTGAAGAGGCCTGTGAACATTGCTATATGAATCAAAGTGGTATTTCTGTTGCTATTTCGTATATCATTTCTGTGTATTGTGACGATTATGATGGATATTTTACTGTCATTCTGTCATTTCTAGCATTTCATTTCTGTTCTGCATATTTTATATATCTGGTATCTTGCACTATGCTTAGCCTTAACCTTCTGGCACTCCATACATCTGGCGATGTATTCAACGATTTCCTTCTTCAGACTCGACCAAAAGTAATGGCTTTTGACTGCTGCCATAGTCTTTTGATATCCAGGATGTCCAGCATAAGCCACGTTATGCATTTCTTTTAGAATTGCTAGCTTCAATTCTCAGACATTGGGTACATACACTCTATTTTTATATAGAAGTAAGCCATCAATTCCCAAGGTGTAACTTTTCATGGTCTGTGGTCTCTCACGCTATTGTAGCTTTGCTACTAAACCTCTGTACTGCAAATCAGCATTTGCAGCTTCCAAAATTCTGTCTTTCATCTCAGTGTTGTACATGCTAATGGTTGTAGCATGTAATTCGTGCACTTTTCTACTGAGGGCATCAGCCACCTTATTTTCTTTCCCTTTGATATGCTTGATATCAAAGTCATATTCACACAGAAACTCTAGCCATCTGATTTGCCTAGCATTTAAAGTCGGCTGATCAAATAAATACTTCAGACCGTTATGGTCTGTTCTCAACTCGAATCTGTTGCCCATGAGGTAGTGTCTCCATTTCCTCAAGGCATGGATGATTGCTGCCAGCTCTAAATTGTGAGTGGCATAATTCCTCTCAAGCTCCTTCAACTTTTGGGACTCATAACAAACTACAAATCCCTCTTGGCTGAGAACTCCTCCCAACCCTTCCTTACATGCATTTTTGCACACTGCGTAATCCTTATTTGGATCTGTAATCTTCAGTATTGGAGCACTGGTTAGTAGTTGCTTCAATCGCTGGAAGCTGCTCTCACATTCTCTAGTCCACTGGAACTTCTTCTCCTTCCTTTGCAAGGAAGTGATAGAATGAGCTATCTTTGAGAATCTGGCTATAAACCTCCTATAGTAGTCTTCCAGACCCATAAAAGATCTAACTTCTACCAAATTCCTTGGCACTAGCCATTCTTGAATGGCCTCTACCTTTTCAGGATCCACAATGATCCCTTCTTCAGATATAATGTGTCCCAAGTAATGGATCTGCCTTTGATAAAATGAGCGCTTGCTCAGTTTTGCATACAACTGGTGTTCTCTCAACACCCGTAGCACCAATCTCAGGTGTTTCTCATGTTCTTCCTCTATCTTGGAATACACCAAGATATCGTCCAAGAAGACTATGACAAACTTGTCCAAATAATCTCTGAACACTCCATTCATTAAGCACATGAAAACAACAGGCGTGTTGGACAGTCCAAACAGCACCACCGTGAACTCATAATGACCATACCTTGTTCTAAAGGTGGTCTTCCTAATGTGTTCATCATTTATTCTCACTTGGTGATATCCAGATATGAGGTATATTTTTGAAAATATGTTTTCATCCTTCAACTGATCAAAAAGATCATCAATCCTTGGCAGAGGATACTTGTTCTTGACAATGACCTTATTCAACTGTCGAAAATCAATGCACAACCTCAACATCCCATCTTTCTTCTTCACGAATAGGACTGGGGCTCCCAACGATGACACACTGGGGTGAATGTATCCCTTCTTTAGTAGCTCTTCGAGATGCAATTGCAACTCTTTCAGCTCTGGTGTACTCATTCTATAAGGAGCCTTCGAAGTTGGAGATGCTCCAGGCATCAAATTTATAGAAAAATTGATGCATCTCTTCGGAGGTAGTCCAGGTACCTCCTGAAATATGTCCTTGAACTCTTTGAGTACCTCGTGGTCTTCCATATTCGAGACTACATCTAGGGATGCTTCTTCCACCCGAGCTGCAAATAATTGACAACCCTTCTTGTAGCACTTCTTCAACTGCATGGCTGAGATTTCTCTGACAACCACTGCTCTAGGAATCCCTTGGACTATTACCTGATTTCCCTCTTCGTCCAGACATGTAAACCTCTTGTTACAACAGTCCAAAAGGGCAAGGTGTTGGTCCAACCAGTCCATCCCAATTAAGCAATCGTATGAGCCTAAAGGTAGAATGTTCAATTCAGCCTTAGTGCTCATTCCTTTCATGTCTACTGAACAAGACTTAACCAATTCAATGACCTTCCTCTTGGTCCCTGTGGCTAACTACACTAACCAAGACTTCTCATGTTTTCTTCTCGTTAGATGCAAACTTTCCACCACTCTAGGATCTATATAACTATGGCTAGGCCCTAAATCAATTAAAATAACAAGTGGTCGGTTGTTGATCATACCTTCTACTTCAATCATGTGCGATTGAAATTATTCTTGTTTGTTGTCTAGGGCTTCGTAGATCCTCGGCATTCTGCTACCCATATCCTCCACTGTTTTAGCTTGTTGAATAGTATGGATAGTTCTTACTTTATATTTTTTGTGGGGGCGGTCTCTGTACCTATGATTCCCTTTACAGCCCCAACACTCCAGAGGTGGAGGCCTTGGCATCTGCTCACTCCATTCAACTTTCCTGGGCTCTCTAAAAGATGACTGTCCCCAAGGGTTGTTCTTGAAAAAGGGAGGCATGTTTTCCTTCTGCCTCTGTTCTTTCTTAAACCTCTTCTGGTCATCCCAACCCTTTTAAAAGGTAGGCTTTTCTCTTTTCTATTCATATAAGCATTTTTCCCTTCTTATGGTTTCTTCCATGGTCTTAGGATCGTCATATTGAATCTTGTCACCAATGGAGGGTGGCAGTCCACTGAGATATCTCTGAATCTTGACAACCTCATCTTTGATGAATGGAAAATACTTCAGTAGTTCCAAAAAACTTCGTTCATACTCATCCATAGTCATGCTGCCCAACTTGAGTTCTAAGAACTCCTTCATCTTTCTGTCATAGTATATTTTAGTCAGGTATTTCTTCTTGAAATACCTTTTAAATTCCTTCCAAGTGACCTCTTTCTCTCTGATGTGTTGCACCTGCACAAACTGATCCCACCACATGGATGCTTTTCCTTTCAGTTGATACATTGCAATTCTTCCTTCTGCATGGGCGGAATAATTCTACAGTTGGAAGTATTTCTTCATGCCAAGCAACCATGTCTCGACATATTCCTCCTTCTTATGTTCTCCATTGAATGTTGGAGGCTTAATATTGTTCATCTCCCTTTTCAATTCATCCATTCCAGATTTTCGGTGTTTTCTGGTAGGGGACGGGCTTAAACTACTGTGTGTTTCCTTGCCAGAATGCTTCGAGGAGAGACAATAATGTCTGCTACCACTCCTCGATCTTGTTCTCCTCTTAGGGGTTCTAACACTTCTTGATTTGCTTCTGTCGCTCTCTTTTTCCAATTTCTTTTCTATTCTTTCCAGGTTCTTCAACATTTTTAAGTTGAATTCACCCTCTCAATCCCTGATTTTCATGAGCTTTCGGCTATCAACTCGGTGAGCCTGGGCATCTTTCTGCAAATTTTCAATGAGTTTCATCATGTGTCCTTCCTTATCCTTCTCTTTTCTGTGCCCATTGGAGTTCGGTCCTTCCACCCCCAGGTTGACATCCTTTCCTTCCCATTCATCTTCTGTTTCGGGGGCAATCTGCACCTTTTCCCACTCCATACTCGGTGTTGGTTAACTGGAGTTATGACCCTCATTGAAATCTGCACACGCACTATGCAATTCAATTCGAAGTTTGTCAGGCCATTAAAACTTCACGAACAATCCAAAACATTTATAAGCCAATATGAACAAGAACAAAAGACGTTTCAACTTCACAAAGTTTTCTGAGCTCTGTCTGGCTCTACAAATTCCGGGACTTCAGAACTTTGGAATCTTGGTCCACGAAGATCCAACAGTTAATCTTCGTAACCAAGGTCACCCTTTCGCAACTCACGATCTCGTGAGTTCATGAGTCGAAGACCCTCGACTCATTTACTCCAAACACCGATACCCGAGATGCGATACGGGTATGGTTCCCTCCTTGCTAGCGCTTGCTACGCATGACCGCAGGCAAGGGCTAAGTGCTAGCACTTCTTCACCAACTCGCGACTTCGCGAGTTGGAGTGTTGAGCCTTTGTGCTCCTCCTTTGCAAATTCCAAAATCGCAAATTACTTTATTCTCCGAGCCCATATCACAATTGTCTCCCTTCACCATGGTGGCACGTGGTACATTCAAGAGGGTCCACGTCACCTTTGGTGACATCTTCAGGTCCCACCACTCTCACCTATCTTCTCGACTCACTGGAACATGGTAAACATTCATGTGCCCACGTCCATTACAAGCAAGGATTCCAATGGTCAGATCCCCTCCTCAGATCAACGACGTAGATATTTTCAAAATTTTGGGGTTTTAGGCATCGAGAGTTCGTGCACCCCACATCTCAAACTTCCATCTGCTGAAATCTTGAAATCACTGTTTACTAAACTACTTGATCCAACAGTCAAGTTCTTCTCCCCATGATCTACGGTGTAGATCTTTTCGGCATTTCGGGGTTTCGGGCATCAGGAGTTCATGCACCCCACATCTAAAACCTCCATCTGCCGAAATCCCAAAATCTACGGTTTACTCCTCCACTGAATCAGAAAGTCAACTACCTTCCTACGATCTACGGTGTATATCTTCTTGGGTTTTCGGTTTTTCGGGAGTTCACGTATCACGATTCCCACACTCCTATGCAATTCAAAAGGGATTTAAACCCTGCGCACACTCTCCAGATCTGACGGTCACAACGGTTCACCTTCCCTCTCGAGCATATCTTAAGGTTCTAACACTATTGGTGTGGAGACCTATCTCCCCATGGCCATAGACCACACCAACTGTGGTTTCACATGCCGCTAAACCTCCTAAGCTTAAATGTTTTTATTTGTTTAAATGCATGTGGATTATATAATACCTGTATGAGTTATGTACAAAGTGGTGTACAGTCTTCTTTTAAGAGAGATTAAGCCTTGGTAGCAGAAAAGGGATCTTTTCGGAATTTCGGGGTTTCGGGCATCGAGAGTTCGTGCACCCCACATCTCGAACCTCCATCTACCGAAATCCTGAAATCTATGGTTTACTCCTCCGTCGAATCAGATGGTCAACTACCTTCCCACGATCTACGGTGTAGATCTTCTCAGGTTTTCAGGTTTTCGGGAGTTTGGGTATCACGATTCCCACACTCCTGTGCAATTCAAAAGGGATTTAAACCCTGTGCACACTCTCCAGATCTGATGGTCACGAGGTTTCACCTTCCCTCCCGAGTAGATCCTAAGGTTTTAACACTACTGGTGTGGAGACCTATCTCCCCATGGCCATAGACCACACCAAATGCAATTTCACACGTCACTAAACCTCCTGAGCTTAAAAAATCATCAAGTAACTCCTTGACACTTCGGAGCAAACCAAGGTCCAAAATTGGCCTTCTAGACTAAATTTCCCTTGCACTCTAGGTCCAAAGACCGCTCCACTGGCCCATCTAAACCTTGGCTCTAATACCAAACTGTAGTGCACCTTTTCTGCTACCAAAGCTTAAACGCTCTTGAAAGAAGACTATAACACCCCTTTGTACATAACTCATGCAGGCATTATATAATCCACGTGCAATTAAGAAAATAAATGTGTTTAAGTTCAAAGTAAACATATTATTATTGCTGCTATAATTTACTAATCAATAGCATTTAGTATTAATTCATATACACAGTGGAAATCGTGATAAAATAAGTAGTACAGTCATGCGAAACACGATTAAAAAATAATCAGATACTTATCTTTTAACAGTGGTAGAATCCACCAACCAAGTGCAGGCCTTCCACGAACCTCCCAGCCTTAGACCACACTGCTCATCAGCTCAGCAATGGGTCACCCCCGAGCTAGGACTAAGCTCCACCCCAAGGAAAGGAATCCTAGGCTAGGCTGAGGTTACATGGAAAACAACACAGAAATATGGAAGGATCCTTCCCAAGATGCCATCTTACGCCCACTACTACTAGACTCTCATTCCCCACATGCATGTTCCACCCGGGAGTATACACCTTCACAAGCACAGTCCATCGGTGCTAACCTCCCTCTCTGGGTCTCTACAACAGGCCGGATCAGGAAGTCTCAGAGCCCGAAGCTGGTGCTGGACACTCTCTGGAAGAAACCACTTCCCAAAAAACTCTCTCACTTGGAGAGAGTTGCTCATAGGCCTGACAACCTGCCTCTTCCAATGACAATCACCTCCCTCACCTGGAGAGAGGTCACACACAGGCTCAATCACAACTCGCGCTGGTCATCAAGCCACGTGCAGTCCAGCTCTGCGTGGCCACCATAGCCAACCGAAAATACAAACACGGCCTCTCAAACAGGCTCAGCAATGGCTCGAGGCCTCATAGTGATGGTTCACAGAAATACATGATGAGTAATTCCCGCAAGGATCAACATAGACTCCATGAATCAGAACGGAGGGTGAAACCAGATCTTCAGAAACAAACACAGACTTCTTGGCTCACAGAATAGAGGTGTACATGGATTTACAGAGCCAAACACAGGCTTTCCAACTGGTTCCACAATGGTAGAATGGTTCGGGGTCACGGCTTCGAGAGAGAGCCTCCACGCACAGGTTCGATCAGTCAAACAGAGGATGCACACGGATTATCAAAGAGAACACGGGATTTTCAGCTCTCAGGGATGCACGAGGATTTCTCTGTAGAGGTCGAGTCGGTCGTACTACCCAGAGCTTCGTACGCGTTTAGGTAGTCAGGTAGAATGGAGGAGAACCCCTCTCACGGATCATCTTGGCCATTTTATTCACATGCACCAAGGTTGACACTTGTCACCCATAGAACTGCATGTGTTCTTCATCATGCATATGCTTTGCACATTTTCCCTTTGCCAGGAACTTAGGATAAAAATATAAAATGCACATGTCTTTTTGGAATAATATTAAAATATTATTCCCAAGGCTTAAGCCCCCTAGGCTTAGCCCCTAGGCTCAACACTTATCCCCTTTTCCCACCTTCCAGCCCCTAAATCCTTTCCCTCTCTATGGATGCTTAGTCCCCCTTCACTCATTCATCATGGCCGGTCTGCACATGGCAGTGTTTATATTTTATTAATGTGCTGCATACATACAGGTACAAAATCAGGCCCTTGGCCTACAACCCTTAGGCTCCCTGGCCTAACAAACACATAAGCCACCAACTTATAAAAACTTGGCTCACCAACCTATAAAACATAATTACAATTTCTTTCAGAACATGGTTTACAACGAGGCTCGGCCTTGGGGACACTACAGATGACATGGGACCACATACATCAGAATGAACCAGATCTAAGAGAAATAGAGGGAGATGACATGGGACCACATACATCGGAATTTTTATCTAGCATGCATCCCTTACAAATTTCATTTTTACTAAGAGAAATAGAGGGAATGCCACATACCATGTTATGTATATCTGGAATAAATTTGTAATGAAGATGTCCAAGTCTTATGTGCCACAACTCGCTGGATCTAGTTGCATCATGAAGCAATGCCTGAACTGACTATCTTGACACGACGTACAGTCCTCCACTGCGAGTTTCAATGGGTTATGTTGTACTTAAGTGGCTACCTTTAGCCCATAGTAGTTCCTTATTGTCCTTAAATATCACCCAATATCCCTTGTCCTCAAGGGTTACAGATGATAGTAGATTCTTCTTGATCCCTGGAACATATAATACTTCATCAACATGACGTCTAGCCCCAGATTCCAATCTGAAGGAGATAGAGCCTACTCCCTCTATCTTGTAACATTTTTCATCCCCAAGATCGACCTTCTCTGCAAAAGATTTTGTCTTGAAATCTGAGAGGATCTACTTGTACCCTGTCATGTGCTTTGATGCACCACTATCTACTAACCAAGATTTTGGCCCCATGGAAACTGAACTGAATAAGGCAGAAACGAAATAATATTCTTTCCTATTTTCTTTCTCATTAGAAGGACTTTTATGATTTCTTTTGGATTCATCCTCCTTGGCAGTTGAGGCATGATGTTTCCCTTTCCTAGGATATTTCTTTCTAAACCAACAATCTTTAGCAAAATGACCCAACTTATTACAACTAAAGCATTTAATCGTAGGTGTATCAATATTATTTCCTTTGAATGTACCTTTGGTTTTTAGCTTCCACTGAGAGCCTTTCTTCTTTCCCTTGAATCTTGATGCTAAGGCTGAGTGCTCTTCTTTCGTTGGCTCACTCCAGGTAGCTGTGTGACTCTCCTCCTAGAGGAAATCATGCCATAACCTCTCAAACATGGGCTGAATCTCTCTCCCACTTACACTGTATAATAAGGTCTCCCATGAAGAAGGAATACCGTAAAAAATGGCCTTCACTAAATCATCATCGTCCACTATCACCCCTGTGACCAAAATCTGATCTCTAATCTAAGCTATCCTAGAACAAAAATATGCCATTGATTCATATTTCTCCATCTTAAAATACTTAAGCTTGTTCTTAAGTGTCCTCTTCTTACTTGGAGCCTGCTTCTCATAAAAATTCACCAAGGTATCCATATAGTCCTTGGCAGTCATCAACAAACTCATTGCAAGCATTATGTTGACTTTGACTGAGTCAAAGATGATTCGCTTGGCCTTTTATTGACTATACCTGAAAGTCATTCTTCCTGCATTATTCGTTGGTTCCTCCACCACTGTGGTCACATACTACTCAAGATCATGCTCTTGCAAGATATTTGTTATACGGAGCTTCCACAAATTAAAGTTGGTATCTCATTCGAGCCTATCCTTGACCCTGACTAAAATGGAGGATTCCATGGTCCTCACACTGGAAACTTAATCAAGCTTGCTTGGATGTGTGTGTTCCTCCTGTTTCACTTCAACACGTTTAACACACCCTAAGCTCTGATACCATGTTAAACTATTAGTTTGATTTCTTATGTGGATTAATTCTTTTATTTTGTTCAATAATTTGATTCCATCTTAATACACTTCAACAATTCCAAATCATAATCGAATAACATTAACTATGTAGATAAGTAAACATGCACATCAACAACACACATACCCTGGGGAAACCCTGTATAGGGAGAAAAACCGCAACAAACAATATTCCTTTATTGCATTAATAATGTAAGATCTCTTACAAATATCCACCATGAATGTTCTTCTCTCAAAAAGATTTCCAAGATGACTCTGACCTGACAAAGACTTACAAGACCTTGCTGAAATACACCTCTGATATGCTACCTCTTTATCACGGATGTGATCCTCTATTACTTCACCCTCAACCTGCATATGAAAACTGTGTTTCAAAGATGTGTTGTAGAACTGTATTGAAGAGAGGGTTCAACCTATTCTTATATAGGCTGAAGAGGGGAAGAGGGGAAGATCAAAATATTAACCTGATTGCATGCATTAAACATAACTCAGCTTCATGATTTAGTTCGAGCATATAACTAGACTTGAGATTGGTTACAACTTAGCATTACACTTTAGTTAGAACTTAGAACTAGACTTGAGATTTTTTAAGAACCAAATATCAATATAGCATAGAAAAACCTCAAAATAAGTACTCAATGCCTTGAAAAAGAGATAATTTCAGATAATAAGCCTCTTTGAGTGGGCAACCTCCTTATGCCCACATAAATGTACAATTACAAGATGATTCCAAATGAAAATGTCCCAATATATATAGGAGAATAGGATGTATCATTACAACTAATGGAATAAAGACGACATAAATAAAATAACATTACTAATGTAATATGCCCCAATTAAGGGGTAATGAGCCATTATTTAGGGTTTAGCATGCCCCTCCCCTTGAGACAAGTGTTGTCCGCAACGCTTGAGTAACTTTGGATGCTTTTTATAAAAGACTCATCTTCCCAAGTGGAATATTCGGCTGATAGTTTCCTCCATTTAATGAGATACTCTGAAATGGATCTATTCCTCAGTTGGTGAATTCTTGTGTCAGTGATGGCTTCAGGATCCAATATGATTTTTCCTTCATCATCAAGTTCTGGAAATATAGTTTGAATTGGGATCTTGTCACCTATAACCTTCTTTAAGCATGACACATGGAAAACCGAGTGTACTCGTGAAGATGCACACAACTCCAATTTGTATTCCATAGTACCAATATTTTGCAACACCTTATAAGGGCCATAGTACTTTGGTGATAATTTATTATCCTTCTTGGCTTGCTTGAGGGACATTTGTTTGTATGGTTGTAGTCTTAAAAACACCCAATCTCCTACTTCAAAACTTCTTTCACTACGATGTTGATCTGCTTGTTGTTTCATGCGATTTTGTGCCATGGTTAGGTTTTCCTTTAATATTTGGAGAACTTTTTGTTGATGCTCGATGTGATCTTCCACTGCTTGAACCTTAGGTTTTTATTTTAGAGAAGAAGTGATGGAATGAGGGTGGTATCCATAGAGTGCCATAAATGGTGTCATTTTTGTTGCAGTATGAAAGGAAGTGTTATACCACCATTATGCCAAGGGTAACCATTTGAACCATTATGTCTGCTTATCAGAGACAAAGAAACAAAGGTAGCCTTCCAGACATTTGTTCACTATCTCGATTTGTCCATCAGATTGAGGATGATAGGATGAGCTATGAGCCAATTGAGTACCGAAACAAGAAAATAATTATGTCCAAAAATGTCCAGTGAAGATGGAATCTCTTTCACTTACAATAATATTTGGGATGCCATGTAGCTTTTGAACTATCTCCATGAATGTGGTGGCAACTGTACTGGCTTTGAAGGGATGAGAAAGTGCAAAAACATTTGCGTACTTGGTCAGCCTATCAACAATGACCATGATGACACTTTTTCCTTCAGACTTCGGTAACCCTGTGATGAAATTCATGGAAACCTCCTCCCAATGCTGACATGAGATGGATAATGGTTGTAAAAGACCTGGGGTCTTAATTGTTTCCACCTTATTTTTTTGGCAAACCAAACATTCTGCCACAATCCTTTGAACATCAGTTTTAAGGCCATTCCCAAAAAATTCCTTCTTGACCCTATGGTAGGTTTTCAAAAATCCTGAGTGCCCTCCTACTGGATGACGCAGACCCCCAAAACCTGCAGGTCGGGATCCACACAGGATCTTTCGAATTTTTACCCCTTAGAGCTCGACTGTCTCTTCTATTCCCTTTCGAAAAATTATCAACACCCACAACAATCTTGAGGAATTTCCCTTCTCTTTCGGGATACCTGTTGGCAGCCAATTCACATTTTTCATTGTCTCATAAGCTGCCTACACCAATGTTTCTCAAACATCGATTTTTTCGTCGCAATTTTCAAATAAACGTTGCTTTTATTCTTTGCGCATTTTCGCACACCTATCTTCATTTTGTTTTCATGACTGTAAGCGTGAAAACTTAGTCCTTCAAAGTCACATTAGAATAATTGTTTGAGTTATCCTCATCCTTTTGAATGATATGCCCTTTGGGCTTACATTACACTTATCATTACCTAGCTGGAAAATCTTTCGATCTGTACTCATTACTCATGCTTCGATTTATTATGTGGCTTGGTTTCATTGAGTTTTCAATGCATTTGGATGTGTATTCATTTAACCTTTGGTTTCATAAGATACATGGGTGTTATGATTAAAACTTTTATATATATCTTTGTAATTTGATGCCTATGTTTATGTTTTCATAACTATTGATGTTTTGATTATATGAAAACCCATTTGTACATTGGTTAATGAATATGAGATG